>PVHX01013345.1:0-55141 GCA_004024805.1 Geosciurus inauris | reverse complement strand
CATCCCTCCTTCTGGCCCATGTATGAGGTCTCGGGCAGGGGTGTCAGGCCCCTGGCCCCTGCTCCAGGGCACCAGAACGCAGAGCAGTCGCCCAGGGATGCAGGTACTTCCCCGGTGCCCTCTGCTCGGGAGAGGGGGTGTGCAGGTTCCACCGAAACTGTGGTGCTGGGTTGGGAGCCCCCGCCGCCACCCTAGCAGGCTCTCCTCCTCAGGGCTCCCAGTGATGTGCTGTGAAGATGTCTTTCTCTTGGATCCTCTGCTGCCCCGTGGGCAGCGTGTACCCCTGTACCTGTCTGAGGCCCCTCAGCAGGTGAGAGTGACGGTCCCCTGCCCCACCCTGACACGCCCCACTGAGCCTTTCTTTGGAGCCTGGTAGGAAACACTTCCCTCCTCTCTCCTCAGGCCCTGGGCTCGCTGAAGCTGCTACTCCCGCCTCCCATCATGTCCCCCTCAGTCTGCCCCTCTCCATCCCAGGGCCGCTGCACTGCTTGGCTCAGTGGGCCGGAACTGATCGCCCTCACTGGCCTGCTGCAGATGAGTCAGGGGGAGCCGAGACCCAGCTCCCCAAGACCCAGCTCCCCAAGACCCAGCCTCCCGGCAGCTTCCTCGATCCCTGCCAGTTGCACAGCCCCTGCTCCTGTGTCTGACCACCCAGGCCCCAGTGGTAGCCAAAGCTCTTCTGGAAACACTGACCCATCACCTCCACAGACCCCAGACACCCATTGCTCATAGCCCCTCTGAGAGCAGAGGGGTCCTCCCACTTCACCAGGTGACAATAAAACTGTTGGTTTGCAAAACAGGCTCCTTGTGACAGGTGGCAGAATGGAGGCAGGGGTGGGCTCTCTACTACTGCATTGACTGCCCTCCCCTCAAATTCTTGTCTCTTATTGCCCCATCTGCGCGGGGCAGGGAAGTGCACCAACCTAAGTTCCCCAGCAGGGTACCTTTAATGGGTGGGTGATGGTCCACAGTACAGGTTGGGGCTGAGCCTATAGGAAGCAAGGACTTGGTCAGCTCTGCCCTGCTTGTTCTTGGCACTGGGAGAGGCGGATGGAAGGAGGAAGAACGAGGCCCAGTGGTTAAGATCCTCCCATTCTTTTGAGCTGGGGCCCCTGGAGTTCAGCCCTGGGGCTGGGCTGGGGAGAGCAGAGTGGAGATTGTTCTTGGGCTCAGAGGAGACGCACAAAGGCGCCACAGGTGTGTGCAGGAACGTCAGGCCAAATGGGAATCTTCATCTGTGACATAACCAGAGCCCATTCTTCAGGTAAACAGGATCAGGGTTTCAACTGAGAAAGTCCAGAAGTTTGTAATTTTGGGAAGGGGTAGATGTGGGGTTGGGAGGAGGTAGAAGAGATTCTAGAATTTTCTCCCTTAAAAGAAGTTGAATGAGACAAAGCTGGCCAACGGGCAGCCTAGTGTCTGCAAATCTCGAGTTGGAGGTCGAGACCTTGGCCTTTCAGTCGCGGTAGGGGATGTTAGAAGGCCTGAGCAGGATGGGGGACATGGATAACTTTGCCCGGTTTCACTCTCTGCCGCTGGCCAGTGCTCCGGTCTGTTTACGAGCGCCTCCCAAAGGTTCTAGAACTCGATGCGTGCGTAGCTGTGCGGGCCGGCCCTTGGGCCGAGGCTATGAGCCTCTAGAGGAGGGACCAGTTCCAGGTCGATGTAATTGAGGCAGCCGTCGGGGGGCGTCAGCCTAGCAGTGCCCGTTTCTACCAAGTCTGGGGCGCCATATTTGATGCACACGTACTCCCCAGCCAGCTTTGGCGGCGGCAGAGAGCAGGGCCGAGCACCCGCAGGTCCCCAGCCATCCCCGATGCTGCTATGCTCTGGTCCAGGCTTCTGAACCTTGGACTTGTAGGAAAAGTGCCCTGGCGGAAAGCTCTTCATGGGCACGTACTCAGTGCCTTCCCAGTCTTGAAGGGGCTGGTGGGGAGTAGCGCTGGCGGCGAGAGGAAGACCTGAGGGCCCCATTACCACATACCCGTCTGCCTCTCTAACCCCCATGTGCTCATAGTCACTCCTGGCTCCCATGGTGATGTAGCCCGCGCCCCGATCCGACCCCTTGGGGTATGAGGCTGCCACCCCCAGCCTTGCCAAGGTCTTAATAGTTGCTTGCTCCATCCTCTCAACCAGGCCTCTTGGCTGGGCTGCAGAGGCCGGGGTTTCATAAGGTTGGGGGACAGGGGGTCTGGAGGTGCTCGTTGGAGGATCCCTGGATAGTGACTCAGGCCTGCCACCGGCACCACTGCCTCCGAGTCGCTTCATGGCGGCCAAGACTGTCTCGTGGATGCTTTGGGCCACCACGGCATCGGGTGCCTGCAGCCACAGTTCCCCGGGACCCGTGGGCGCCGAGCGGCCGAGCTCCAGGAAGAAGAGTGAGTCTGCGTGGCCGCAGCGACGCACGCTGAGCAGGGACAGGCGCAGGGCTGGCGGCGGCAATGCCTGGGTGTCCCGGGATCCTCTGCCCCCGGGCTTCCGCAGTAGGCTCAGGGTCCCAGAACCCAGGCATAGGCGGTAGTCGCCGCTGCCCAGGCCTCGTGTTCGCCCCAGCCCCTTGGGCCGCAGCGTCACGGGCCAGACGTCCTGGAACGGAGAGAGGATCCAGGCCCCGGGGTCTTCGTGGGAGCTGGGACCTGGAAGGACAACGGGCTGATCACAGGGGATTCTGGGGCCGGGGATTGGAGTCACCGTCCCAGGAGAACTGGAGACATGTAAACGCTTAATATTTGAACTTTGGGGAGATCTGGGAGAGGGACGGGTTTTGGATAAATCAAGTGTTCAATCCCTGCCCCAACCCTCCCGTGACCCGGGGCTCAACAGCCCGGGTTCCGGCCTCACCGGCGGCGGCGGCGGCGGCGCGCACCTCGAGCATGGCGCTGTACCACACTTGCTGCTCCGCCTCGCTGGCCGCCGCTACGCCCAGGCTGCTGTCGCGCGTGTAGAGAACGATCAAGTGGCGCTGGCGCGCGTCCGCGCGCTTACTGATGGTGCACGCGCCCGCCAGGCTCACGCTGCGCCGGGGCCGCGCGCCGCTGCTACAGCCCGCGCGGAACTTCTTCTCGCTCTCGTAGCACTCGAGGCGCGGCGGGTCCTCCCGCAGCACGAAGAACCTGCGACGCTGGGACTTCTGCTTCCGCAGGTGGCCGCAGAGCCGCACGTCTGCTGGACAGGGCCAGGGCAGCGGCGGGCAGAGGGGCACGTCCGCTGACTCCAGCTCCTGGGCGGCTGTGGGGCCGTTGCCTGCGGGGTTCATCCCAGGCCGAAGGCAATAAAGTGGCTGAGGAAAGGCTGACCTGCTGGGTCTCGTTCCCTGGGCCGCTGGGAAAGGCCAGCAGAGGTGGGGTTGAGGTGGCAGGCCCAGAAGCGAGAGCAGCGACCCGGCAGGTTGCGACGGTCTAGGTGCCCCACGTCTCTCGTCGGCTCTCGACTTGAAGTTTGGGACAAACACACAGCGTGTGTCTCAGTGGCCGCCTGGTAGCCTGTGACACGCGCTGCTCCTTAGGGTCTCCGAGACTGACCGGCTGGGTCCCCTCCCTCCTGTCCTCCGCAGACCGCTGCCGGAATCTCCATCCCGAGGTTTACCCTCTTGCGCCGGGCGCGGGAGTTGGAGTGGTAAGTGGAGGCTAGGGGTCCAGCGCTCCAGGCTGGGTAGGATGCCTTAGCAGGGGCGGGGACTGTGCAGACGTCTTCGCCAATCAACTGACCAGTTGTGGGGGCGGAGGGGGGCAGCGCCCGCCGCAGGCGGGAGCTAAGCTAAAGCAACGTGTGAGGCGGGTGTGACTGGACTCCGCGGTGATGGCGCTGGCGATTAGAGGGTGGCCAAGAGGGCCATCCTTACAGCAGCTTCCCCTGCGGTCCTCATTACCCTGCTGGACCACTAGGCGTCGGTCTCCTGTGTACACTCTTCCCATTCAGAGATGAGTTTGTGCTTTTTCCTGCAAGTTGTCCCGAGAGCCATCGCTGATGAGCGGTGGGCTAGTCTGATTCCTGAGTTGCAGGTTCAGTTACCCCGCGGGTTTGGGGTGACAGGAGGTGTCTTAACATAGGTAACTTCTGGACTGGTCCTTGTGCACAGACCATACCAGAATCCCTGTCAAGTGGCCACTGAAGGACCTGTAGAGGAAGAGGCCATCCCTCAGGGATGCTTCCATGTTGCTCCACTATCCCGCCCCCTCCTCACTACCACACCCCCAAAATGCTGCCCTGGACCAGCAGAAGGCGCTGCTTGCGGAAGCGTGGACTCCCTGGTGAACGTCCTCTTTGTCCTTTGCATCCTGAGAAGTTTGGCTGGGGCTGGAGGGGTGGACATTTTTGTGCCTCAGTTTTGATCCCAGGACCACTGCACAGTTCCGGGGAAGGATAGTGCTGGCCAGTGCACACCGTCAGACAAGCCCAGGTGACACATAAAGTCTGATAAGGATGGGGCCTTATCAGACTTCAGTGGAATTCATGATCTCATTCTCATGGGCAAGAAAGATTACTGCAGGGAGCCAGGCGCGGTGGCGCAGACCTGTAATCCCAGCAGCTTGGGAGGCTGAGACAGGAGAATCGCGAGTTCAAAGCCAGCCTCAGCAACGTGAGGGGCTGAGCAACTCAGTGAGACCCTGTCTCTACATAAAACACAAAATAGGGCTGGGGATGTGGCTCAGTGGTCGAGTGCCCCTGAGTACAATCACACACACACACACACACACACACAAGATTACTGCAGGGGAAAACTGAGGGCCTGATGGGGAAGAGGCCAAGCTGTGGCCCCTGTTAAAGAAGGTATTGGGCTGGGAGTGGTGGCACAGGCTTGTAATCCCAGCATCTCAGGAGACTGAGGCAGGAGGATTCCAAGTCCAAAGCCAGTCTCTGTAAATTAATGAAGCCCTAAGCAACTCAGGAAGACCCTATTTCAAAGTAAAAAGGGCTGGGGCTGTGGCTCTGGCTCAGTGGTTGAACTCTCATAGGTTCAATCCCCAGTACCAGGGAAAAAAAAGAAGAGAGGTATTTGGGAAGGGCTCCCTCAGACAGATATCATAGAGAACAGAAGCCAGGGAACATGGTTCTTTTTCTCAGACTAGTTCTTACAGGCAGCCTGAACAGAAGAGGGCAGGGCTTCCTGAAAATGGAGCTCTTTTCTGAGCTGAATACTGGAGAAGCCAGCATGTGATATGTGTGGTACTGGGATCCTTTAGCACCTTTTCTTTTCTTTTCTTTTCTTGCAGGGGGCAGGTACTGGGGATTGAACTCAGGGGCACTCAGCCACTGAGCCACATCCCCAGTCCTGTTTTGTATTTAAAAAAAATTTTTTCTTTTTTAGTTGTAGATGGACACAATATCTTTATTTTTATGTGGTGCTGAGGATTTGAACCCAGTGCCTTACATGTGCTAGGCAAGTGCTCTACAACTGAGCTACAAACCCAGCCCCCTATTTTGTATTTTTATTTAGAGACAGGGTCTCACTGAATTGCTTAGCACTTCACCTAGTTGCTGAGGCTGCCTTTGAACTCATGATCCTCCTGCCTCAGCCTCCCAAGCTGCTGGGATTATAGGCATGCGCCACCACACCTGGCCCTTGATCACCTTTACAAAGGTCATGTTGAGAGCAAGACACAGGAAACCAACCAGCATTATAAGGATGGGCGGATGGGCATCTGGCCAGGTGTGCAGGGCCTGCTCAGGTGCCTATTGGTCAGCCAAAGCCCCATCCAGGGGCAGGAGAGGCCCTTGCAGCTCAGCTGGCATGGTGGGGGCAGTGGCCACTGCCCAGAAATGGGAGCTGGCCAGGGAGAGGCAAGTATGAGATGGATCCCTCGGCAGTCACCCAAACAGAACTACGTTCAAGGCCGGAGGCCCCAGTGAGGCCAAGGGGCTTGATGTGGCCACCATGTGAGAAGCGACAGGGTCACAAAAGATGTCTGCGCACCCTCCCCTTCCCAGTCTTGCTGCCAACTCAGGGCCCGTGTCCCCACTGTGCTGCTGGCCCAGGACCCCAACTCCTGTAAGCTTGCTGCAAGCCTATCCAAGGAGGCTCTCTTCATGCCGATCCTGGCCTCCCTCAACCAGGTCATCTTGCAACACCTGTTCTTGTGAAATCAGTGGCTGTCACACAGACAGCCCCAAACCACATTGTGTCATTGAGCCCTGGGGTGCTGGGTAAAGATAACACAGGAAGCAGCAGCAATCTGAGGGCCTGGAGTGTGGACAAGCAGTGTGTGTGGGGGGGGGGTCTGCAGGGCTAATCAGTGCCAGGAGAGTTGGCCTGCTGGGTACCAGGAAAAGCCTGGAGTCCCACTGGGCTACACCAGTTGCCCTAGCAACAACACTGCCTTTAGCCCTACCCAGACAAGATTTCTTAGAGCCTGTTACTCCCCAGGGACAGAAGTGGCAGAACCTCAGCTCTGTCAGGAGTGCCCCCTCAACCCGAGAGTTTTACCTTCGTACCCTCATGCAGGTGCAAGGCGCCACATTCCACATCCCTGTGGGAGAATCCTGTTACCAGGGAAGAGTTCCATGAGGGGGTCTGACTCCTCTGTGGATGTGGGAGCCATAGATTCAGCGCCCCCTTCCACCCTATGGCTCCCAGGTGGAGATAGCCCTGGGGGCTGGCTCCTGTGCCCTCCTGCAGGGGCTGCTCACAGGCAACCCAGGCTAGGTCCAAACAGAGGACGTAGGGCAGGGGTCGTGTCAAGGGGAGGACTTGGCCAGAGGGCAGTGGAGTCTACCCTCCACTGCCCACTCCGGCCTTGTGTGTGTACATGTGCGTGTGTACACGGAGGGTTTAGTTTTGCAGCCACCGGCGAGGCTGAGCAGGGAGGAGCTTGGCCTCCTCATTTCAGACATTTTTTTCCTTTGGTCAGGCCAGGGCTCTTTCCACCCTCTGCCACTGGCCTGGAGAAAGGAGGCTCCATGGAGGAGGGCTGAGGCTGTCTGTGCCAAGAAAGGCAGCTGCTGTCCCAGCCTCAGCCTGTGCCCAGGAACTTTTGATTTTTCTGCGCTGGGCTGAAGAGCTGACCTGGCACAACTTCTCTGGTTGGTCATTTGGCTCTGGCCAGTGAGTCTGGCTAGAGTCCATGTCAGACAGAGGGACTGGAGGGAGGGCGGACTGCAGGGAGGTCCAGAACTCATGCAGCAAGAAGGCAGTTAAGAAAATCCCTGGGAGATAGCATGGTGTGCCTGAAACACAGGCAAAATGTCCTTTAAGAGCTCCTGGTTCTTTAAACCTCAGTGTTTCTGGAGCTAGGAAAGGGTGACTGAAGCTAGGGGGAAATAAGCTCCAGATTTTAGCTTCTCTCTCCTGGCCCTGAGCAGAAAGGAAAGCATGGGAAACAGCAATAGGGAAGACAGAGTGATAAACAAGGGTGGTAGAGAAAAGTACTGGGAGAAGGGGAACAGAGAACTTCCATGGAAAGTAAAGGATGGGTCCACCTGGAGGACCTCCGCCAGGGGAGAGACTGAGTGGGGACGCAGACACAGAAGGGATGGAAATTGACGTTTGGAAAAAGGGGGAGGCCAAGCCTGGCTGGGCAAACAGCAACTAGAGGTCTTTCCAGCAAATTCTGTAAAGCAAATAAACCGATGGCCCAGTCTCTACATTTCTTCGTTGCTCTCAGTGGAAGACCCATAGTCATCCCAAGAATGACAGCTCAAGGGCTGTCCTGGGCAATGGTAGGAGGGGAGGGGCCTCTCCTGGCCTTGGGTTAAAAACAGTAAGGCTGAGTCCTAGGCCTCAGCCTCAGAGGTGTTTACCCAGTGACTGTCTTGTCACCACACAAACAGCCCAGACACCTGGCTGTTGACACAACAGCCTGGGGTAGAAACATCTAGTGGAGGCTGATAACAGTTGGGGGTGGGGAGGTAGGCTGGTGTTGGGTCTACTTCCATCTCCAGGTGGTAGCTGCCTCCTCTGGTGGAAATTGCCCCTTCGCTATATCCACCAAACCCCAATATCTGCAGGGGTTGCCCCCAACTCCTGCCATGCTCCTTCCCCTTGATAACACAGGACTCAGGTTCAGACAGGGACTGGCTGTCTAGTAGTGAGTCCTGTCCTCGTTTAACACAGCCTGGTCATCAGCCCAGGCAGTCCAGACCGGCGGAGCCAAGTCAAGAATCAGTCACGTTGGCTGACCTGTGGTCCCTCAAGCTGGCCCGAAGCAAGACCAGAGAGCCATTTTCTTTACTTTCAAATGCAGTTCTAACATTGCCTGCAGCAAGCTTTGGTGCAGAGATTTGGTAGGGGGTGAGGCATGTGGAAAAAGAAAACAAAACAAAACAAAAAACAAACCCTAGTCAATTGCACAAAGCCTTTCCCTGGAAAAGCCCAGGCTGACACATAGCTGCCCTCCCCCCACTCCCTGGGACCCGTGTTGGTGGTCCAGGCACAGATGGGGATTTATCCTACTCCCCATGTTAAAGAGCTGTCTGGGAGAGGCGGCACAGCTGTGTGTGTATGTGCATATATATGTGTATACATATTTATATATATAATAGGCTATATTAGAAAATTCTCTCTATGTATAAATATAAAACACTGGTATCCAAACATGACAGCAAAGGCTAACTAAAGTGCTTGACAGAAGGTGGGCATGGGTCAGTGTGCAGGTAAAACTAGCCTCCGGAGTGCCAGGCTTAGGAGCGCTGGGGAAGCAGAGAGAGGAAGTGGAGAGGAGCAGCCCGCCAGGGCATCAAGGGCACCCGGCTGTTGGCCTTCACAGCCCAGGGCTGTCTGGCTGCCCTCCCACCAATGCCATGTCTCATCTTTCCCCTGCTTTCCCCGCTGCACTTGTGTCCAGAAGAAGCATGATGTTGGAAAGCTGGGTGTGGCGCAAGTGTGGGTCCTGTGGGGAAGGCCATCCAGGCCACGCCCACAACCTCCTTGGTCCACAGCGATCATATATGTGTTTGCCAAGGGCAGGGGAGGAGGAGGGTTGTCTTCATAATTAATAATTTGAAAAAAGTACACCACCATGGCTCCTCCAGGCCAGCCCTGCCTTCAGTCGTCCTGGGCCTCCTGCCAGGAAGGGGCTAGCAGAGGGAGAAGGGAGGAAGCCTCTGGGTGGCCAACCCGAGATAGATTCATCTGGAAGCCCCAAGCAAAGCATTAGCACCTCCACCTTCTCCAGGACCCTCCCCTGCAAACCAGGCCCTTTCCGGTCTCAAATCCATGGAGATGCCCACAGGCAAGTAGTCACCAGACCTCTAGGGAGCAGAAGGGCCCCAAGACACAGTGCTACAAGAATGGATTCGTAGTTGGAGGTTTGGAGGCGAATGGACTTGATGAGGTTCCCGTCTAAAAAGAAAACAACAAAGTTATTAGGTTGGGGGCTATAGAAGAAACACACACATGTACTTCAGGATCCCTTGCTCTCTCTTTTCTTGGGTGGGATACTGGGGATTGAACTCAGGGGCACTCGACCACTGAGCCATATCCCCACCCCTATTTTGTGTTTTATGTAGGGACAGGGTCTCACTGAGTTGCTTAGTGCCTTGCTGTTGCTGAGGCTGGTTCTGAACTCGCGATTCTCCTGCCTCAGCCTCCCTAAGTGCTGGGATTACAGGCGTGCGCCACCCCGGGCTTTCTTTCTCTCTTGAAGCTACTGTGCTGAGGAAGGGGGAGAGTGAAGGAGAAGGGTGCACTGCAGGGGGCAGGGCCCAGAACTGAGGCCCCATAACTGATCTCCTCCCAGCCTGGGTGACACAAAGCTCTACGAGGAAGGGTGCTCAACCCCTTCTGGAAGGATTCTGTTCCCACCGCCAACTGGGGCACTCACCATGAAGGGGTTGGTGGAGATCCCTGCTGGCTGACTCAGTGGCCTCTGCCCCAGCTTGGCAGATCCTAAGTCCCCAAAGGAGGAGCCTGCTAGGCAAGAGCAGTAACTCAGCCAACATGTCTGGCCCCTCATGCTGTTGCCCCATGGTCCTGGAGGACAAAGGCTCTATTCCAAGGTGACAGCAAGAGGGGCCCTTTCAGAATTCAGAAATAAAGAACATAAAGAACATAAAGCAGTCAGGGGAGGGCAGTTCTGCTGCTCCCCTAGTCCCCCTAGTGGTTAAAAAGGAAACTAACGCAGAGGTCTGTGGGTGGGTATGGTAGATTCTACATCTTCAGATTCAACCAAAGACTTAGATCATTAAAAAAAAAAAAGTGCATCTGTACTGAACAGGCATAGGTTTTTCTGAATAATTATTTCTTTTCTTTTTCTTTTGGTACCGGGGATTGAACTCAGGGGCACTCGACCACTGAGCCACATCCCCAGCCCTATTTTGTGTTTTATTTAAAGACAGGGTCTCACAGAGTTGCTTAGTGCCTCACTAGCTTTGAACTCGTGATTCTCTTGTCTCAGCCTCCCAAAGTGCTGGGATTACAGGCGTGCACCACTGCGCCCAGCTCTGAATCATTATTTCTTAAACGTAGGGTAAAACCACCATTTATATAGCATTTACATTGTATTAGATTTTTAAAAGTTTTTACATGTTGATGGACCTTTATTTTATTAATTTATTTATATGTGGTGCTAAGAATCAAACCCAGTGCCTCACACATGCTAGGCAAGCGCTCTACCACTGAGCCAAAACCCCAGCCCCTGTATTAGGTTTTATAAGTCACCTAGAGGTTCCATGCAGCTACTGCACCATTTTATATAAGGGACTTTAGCATTTGTGGATTTTGGCATCTGTGGGTGTGCTGGAACCTACCCCACGGACACTAAAGGACTAAGTCTACGTGGAGTAAGGAGCAGGAACACAGGAGGGCGTGTCTGAATTTCTTACCATTCTGCTGCGGAGCCAGTGAGGTTTGCGGGGGAAAAAGTGTTGGGAAGGTGCTGGAAAAGGCCCCCGTGGGTGGCACTGGCTGGGGGAAACCAGGCCCAGCACTGCTCATTCCAAAGCCAGGCCCTGTAGAGTAAGACAGGAGGCTCAACCAAGCGAGCTTCTGGCAGGTGGGCTGAGAACAACTTTTCCCAACCCCACTGGGTGAGAAGTGGGGCACAGGATCCTTCATGAGCCCCAGAACTCTGCAGCTTCTCCTGCAACCTCTGAACCTGCCATCTCTCTGCTTGTGGGGCTTGTGGCATGGAGGGCACAGTCACTAGGAACATGGGCACAGCACAGAACTGGGGCAGCTTTCTGGGACTACCAAACTGCACACGAGAGTGAATTTTTACCCTGCTCTCTGCCTTAATTCTCTCATCTCTAAAATGGGCATAGCAGGCACCTCACAGGGCTGCTGAGAAAACTGATGGCTGTGAGCCACTTGGTATGGGTCCACACGTGGCTCAGCTCTGGAGCCATTCTTCTTTCTTCCTGGCCCTGAAGCTTTGGTGAGCAAAGGACAAAGATGGTCAGAGGTTGGAGGAGCAAAAGCAGAGGCTGTGCAGGGCCAGGGTGGGGAGAGCGCAGGGCCTGGCTAAATGAGGGCAGAGAAAAGGGACACATTTTCACTGAGTTTCCTTGGGGCACAAACGGGAAAGAAGCTAGGTACCCAGAGGGACAGACAGGATGATGGAGACAAGAAAACCACTGCCACTATGAGCAAAAGCAACCTTCAGAACTGCCCCTATCCTGCCCAAGTCCTTCAGTTCTGTGACATGGGTTTTTCCTTTACCCTGCTGGGCAGCCCAGAACTGAAGATGGGCCTGGGCTGGGCCAGTGGTCAGTGGCTTCTGCAGGAAAAGGGGGAGATGGTGAGAGGTGAAGGGCTGGGAGCCACAGGGCAGCTGATGCTCTGCAAAGTCTAAAAAAGGCAGGGACAGTGCTGGTGGCTTACCTGGGGCCAGGCCATTGGGCTGGAACGGGTTGGTGGAAGGCAGCTGGAGCTGGGCAGGGGTGGCAAAAGGATTGGTGAAGGCTGCCCAGGTTGGAACCAGGAGAGGTGGGAGAAAGAGATGGTTATCTTTTTTTCTCATTTGCCTTATCCAGTGACAACCAAGTGTTCCTTTAAATTTGGTAAGTGCATCTCTCGGCTTCTCTCCCTGTCCCACCCCCCCTCTCCTGGCCCTAGATCCTGCCCTGATCCCCACAGGCAGGACTTACCTCCAAAGGCAAGGCTTGTGTTACTGCTGCTGCCGCCAGGCGTGGCAGACTGGAGTACAGGGACCTGACCAGCCATCCCGAAGATGCTGTTGTACAGGGAGAAAAGCCAGGATGCATCTCCTCCGGGACCAGGGGACAAAAACCCACGGTGCTCTCACAGACCAGAGGGGAAAGTAAGGGGAGGTGAGCAGGCCAGGGGAGCGATCAGGCTGGCAAAGTACAGCCAGCCCTAAGGCGAGTCCCTGCATGTCTGGACCTACCTGCCAGGGACACCTCCAGCTGATACTCCAGGTCCCAGGAGGCTGCCGACATCTGTGAGGCTGCTGGGCTGACTGGCAGCTGCCAGAGGAGGGGTAGCAAACGGAGCTGGCTGACTGCTCCCTGGGCAACCATAGAAGGCAAAATTCAGGATTTGGGTGAGAGAGGAGGGAAGGGCAGGAGGAGAGATGGAGATGGGCTGTTGTGGAGAGGGGTGGGAGGATGACAGGAGGGCACCCTGGCTTCTCTGAGCCAGCCCATTTTCCATAAACCACCCAACTTGGGAGGGCTTGCCTCCCACTGGGAGTTGTGGGCAGAAGCAGCCCAACCCTCCTCAAGCTCCCTAATGCGTGACACCTCCACTGGGAGAAGAAAGTCATTCGCCCTGTGTCAAGCTGTCCTCCCTCCTTTAGTTTGGCTTACACATCCCAGATGGAAGTCTGTCCCTTCCTCAAACCAGCATTTTTATTGATTGACATGTCACATGAAGGGGCAAGCAGAGGAACTGTGAAGGGTAGCAAGTCTGGAGCACACTCAGGAGCTGTGCAGGGACTGTGTACATGCCACCAGAACCGATAAGCCGAAGTCTCCAACTATCAGCACTCTCTCCCATCCAGCTGCCCCTGCAGAAGGTCCCTGACGGACGGACGCCCTGAGCTTGAGAGCACTGCTCACAAATGGGGCTCTCCTGTCCCCTTCATCGTCATGGTCAACAAGAAGCAGCACAGAGGGCAAGGTTCACATGGAAACGTTAGATGTTTCCAGCAATTACCAGAACCAGTAGTCCTGGTAATTCCATGCAACTTCATCTCAAGGGGAGACCCATGGCCCAAATCCTTGTAATTTCACGAAAACCTCTTATCTGTATTCAGACTCATCTATGCCATAGGACCCTGGCGATCACCGTAGGCTGCTCTGAAGGTAAACTAAGGCCACGAATGCAAAAAGGCTTTATTTTTAGTGTGCTGGAAGACTCATTACTACTGAAGTAAGAGTTATTTTGCCTGGTATCCACCGCATGACGGTGTTCAATAGGTGAGGACTGGGGATTTGAATCTGAAGTATAGTCATAGCTCTGCCACTTGCTGTGACTCTGGCAAACCATCCCCTTTCCTGAGCCCATTTATTTTCTTGCCCTTTCATACAGTTACTATAAAGACCCTGCGAGATATGTGAAAGGATTTTGAAATCTGTAAAGTGTAACTCAAATGAGAGACATTATCTATCACACCTGTGACAGAAACAACCACTTCCAAGGGCAAAGGCAACACTAGGTCTCAAAGGAAACACATGATGGCCGTTTCAGATAGAAATCCAAGAGAACAAAGGCCTTCCGGGACCTTTCAGCTTTTAGCTTAGGTCTTCAAGGACAGGCCCCACCCATGGCCACTAACTCTTGCTCACCCTAGGCTCAATAGAGCCTATCTGTGGATGGGCCTTCCCTGACCCCTGGTTTGATCTTGGTTTTCTTCTCATAGAATCTTCTTTTGTGAGGGCACAGGTACCAGGGATTGAACTCAGGGGCACTCAACCACTGAGCCATATCCCCAGCCTTTTTTTTTTTTTTTTTGGTACTGGGGATTGAACTCAGGGACACTCGACCATTGAGCCACATCCCCAGCCCTATTTTGTGTTTTTTGTAGAGACAGGGTCTCACTGAGTTGCTTAGCGCCTCACCATTGCTGAGGCTGGCTTTGAATTCGCCATTCTCCTGTCTCAGCCTCCTTAAGTGCTGGAATTATAGGCTTGAGCCACCGTGCCCGGCTCCCAGCCCTTTTTTTGTGTTTTATTTAGAGACAGGGTCTCACTGAGTTGCTGAGTGCCTCACTATTGCTGAGGCTGGGTTTGAACTTGAGATTCTCCTGCCTCAGCCTTCTGAGCTGCTGGGATTACAGACGTGTGCCACTGTGTCCGTCTTCTCACAGAACCTTGCCCTTTGCCTTTGAGGCACTCGACATACTTGTAGTGATATGCATTTGTTTATTTCTGTATCAACTGTGTTCCTCACTTGAACAATTTCACTGGTAGGAATTTTCTTACAAATACAAATTGCAAATGTGCAAAATATGACACATGTAGGGTAATTATTAAGTGTAGCACTAATTAGTAGCAAAACTATCAGAAATATTCATCAACAAGGGACTAATTAGATGAAGCATAGCATATACATACTATAATATAGTATTATGCAGTTATAGAAAAGAATAAGGAGGGGTTGGGGGTGTAGTTCGGTGGTAAAGTGCTTGCCTGGAATGCGTGAGGTCCTGGGTTCAATCCCTAGGACCACAAAAAATAAAGAAAGATAAATTCACCAACTGAGGAGTCTTAAAAAAAAATAAGAAGGTCTGGAGATGTAGCTTTGTGGTAGTGTGTATGTCCAGCATGCTTGAGACCCTGGGCTCGATCCTCACCACTGCCAAAAATCAAAAATAAAAATAAAAAAAGAATAAGGAAGCTCTTAACATACTGACAAAAAAGATTTAATAGCATTCTTAGGGTAAAAAAAAATCAAAGTGCAGAATACTATGTACCTATGTTTTCAAATGTATACAAATTGGGAAAACAGGAAAATAAAAAATAAATAAGGCTACAGACGCCTCTTTGCAGAGGCAGAGTCACAGAAAGCTAGCAAGAATACAGAGATGGCATGGATAAGGCTGTAGAAATATTCTGTAGGATGGAAAACTAAGTATCTGTAGGAAAAAAAGAAAGTATCAGAGGAAGTGACAGGAAAACTCAGGTAAGATGGCTGATGGGACAAAACCCTGCAGAAAGTGGGAAAGGACGAGGGGGTAACGTTTGCAAAGGAAGATACCGTATTTTCCTGAGAGACAGGAGGAAGAAAAAGGGAAAGGGAAAAATAAAGACTCAAGGCAAGGGAAAGCAAAAGGTAGGCTGGTTGTTAAATCTTCACTGCTCCCTGGCCCCCCACAACCACAGCCTGATTTCTCATCAGTAAAGTGCTGGGTTTTTCTGAATGCCCCAGAACTGTAATTTGAATCTCCATGCTCTTCCTCTGCTGAAGGCTGTATTTATCCTTCTTAGGGGATCTTCCCTGTGCCAGGCATTTGGCATAAATGACAGCACCTGGCAGTTCAGAGAGCAGCAGGGGTGACAAGATGCCCGTGCCTACCTGCTACAGTCCTGAAGACCAGCTTCATCTTACTGAGCGTCAGTGTCCTCCTTTGCCACTCCCTCCCAAATGCCCAGGCTTTCTAAATGAACAAGTTCCGGTTCCCAGCTTCCTCCCGTGCAAGGCTATAATGCCACTATGCACACTTGGCCATCCAGCCTCTGACCACAGGATATAAGGCAGGTGAAGTTCTACTGATTCTCCAGGACCCAGCCTTTCCCCTGCCTGACTGATTCATAGTAAATGGACTTTCCCAGAAATCTCAGCTCTCTCCTCAGATGAGTCAGATTCTTTGGTACCGTCCTGGGTCCTCAAGTTCCTGGTGCTTTCCCCAGTGAGGACAAGGCCTTCAACCCTACCAGGTTGGGAGAGGTGCAGCTCCTGCCAGGCTGCAGGCTTGCTGTGCCTCACTGTGGACACTAGAGGGCAGACCTGGCCCTAGCCCAGGTGGCCTCAGATCCCTGCACACACTGGGGCATTCTTACAAAAGAGGCCACCTGAAATAGTGAGCCGTTGTGCACATTTCACACACAGCTTACACACTCACAGAGCCTCAACTCCATGCAGCTTGATTTCTACACATTTGCCTTAGAGGGGTTTTAGGGAAACTGCAGTTTTAGAAACCTCTCCTCTGCATACATACTGCTCCTCAGAAACAATAAAACCAGGCTTGTCAGAAGAGACACCCACCTCTCAAAATCTCTTTTCCTACTCTATACCCAATCGTTGTTTTTGTTTCTTCCCAGTGCTAGGGAAGGAATCCAGGACCTCATACAGGTAGGCAAGAGCAACACTTCTTTATGTCACATTTGTAGGTTCACTCTTGTAATCATGGGTTGGCAGAAAGTGAGTGGATTCTGCAACTTATCAGCATTTGATTTTAGTCAAGTCATTAGTCAGAGTGAGCTAATTTCTTCAACTGCAAAGTGGAAATCTTTCCTTCCTCATGGACACACTATGTGAATACTCCAGGCTGTGGCAGGATCTTTGAAAATGTTGATTGGCTCTGGGTTTGGCTACAGAGTGTCTGTTTTTTGAGATAATTAGACACTAGACAAAAGGTTCAATGCCTGGGACAGCTGTGGGACTAAAGTCTTCTTTCTCTCTGGGTCTGTCCCATAAGCTTTGTCTTTGATTGTCTTTAAAGCAATCAATTATACTAGGAAGGCATTTCTTCAGAAGGGGCCAGTTTTAAAACAATCTTGAAGCCGGGCGTGGTGGTGCACGCCTGAAATCCCAGCACTTAGGGAGGCTGAGACAGTTCAAAGTCAGCCTCAGCAATGACGAGGCGCTAAGCAACTCAGTGAGACCCTTTCTCTACATAAAACACAAAATAGGGCTGTGGAGTGGTTGAGTGCCCCTGAGTTCAATCTCTGGTACCAAAAAAATAAGTAATAAAATGAAAAAATAAAAACAACCTTGGGTTAGGAGCTGCAGCCCAGTGATGGAGCACATGCTTAGCATGCGTGAGGCCCTGGGTTCAACCCCCAGCACCATGAGAATAACAACAAAATAAATAAAACAAAACAAGAAACAACCTCCTCTAGGTTGTTACATCTAGTGCTCCCACTCACAGGAAGGCCTTTCTCTTGCTGAACTGGACATTCCTATGTCAATTACACTGTGGGCAAGAGTGTACAAGGTGTCCACTTTCCCCACATAATACTGACCATTATCAATCTTTAAATATTTTTCCAATATAATACAAAAATTATCTTATCCTTGTTGCATTTCTCTGATTAGTTAGGTTGAGGATTATTTTCATATTTTTTTCTAAGTAACATCTGCTTGTTTCCCTTATCCATTATCCTATTCTTTCTTTCTTACAGGAGCTTAACTTTTGACTGTTTTCCATTTTCTATCTTCTTTCTGTCTGTTCCGTGCTTTGAAGTTTTGTTTAGAACATCTTTTATCACATAGAGAGTGACCTATGTGGAGGTCCAGTTGGGTAGTCAGCATATGGCACTTATAAGAAAGTGACCCATACGGTTTCTTTGTTGGAATTTATGGAGATTTTTGTTTCCTAGTACATGGTCAAATTATAAAAGGGTCTTATGTTTAACAATAAAATATATGTGGTGCTGGGGATGCAGTTCAGTGATAGAGGGCATGCCAGCACCATTAAAAACAAAAAAAGAAAAATTATCTACTGGTCACAAAGTTCTATTTACATTTATTAGGTCAAACTTGCTAACTCAAATCATCTTTCTTGCTTGCTTATTTATCAATGTTATCTATCTTGTGGGAGTATATTATAGTCTCTACTGCATTGGTTTATTAAATTCTCATTGTATCTAATAGTTTTTGCTTTGTGAATCTCAAGGTTATACTCTCAGTTACTTTAAGGGCATGATTATAAGAACTTCTTTATGAATTTTAATTTAAGTGACAACAATTTTAATTTTTAACAATATAAAGTGTTTTCATTAAAAAATAAAAATAAAATAAAAACAAAAACAACATACCAGTTCTCAGGGGCACAGTGGGAAGGCTGTGGGCAGGGCAAGAGTCAAGAAGTCATAGCTCTGGCTGGGTGTACTGGTGCACGCCTGTAATCCCAGCGGCTTGGGAGGTTGAGGCAGGAGGATCATGAGTTCAAAGCCAGCCTCATCAATGGCAAGGCGCTAAGCAACTCAGTGAGACCCTGTGTCTAAATAAAATACAAATAGAGCTGGGGATGTGGCCCAGTGGCCCAGTGGTCTAGTGCCCGAGTTCAAGCTCCAGTACCAAAAAAAAAAAAAGGCACAGCTGTGCTGCTCTTCAGCCTCCATAGCAATGTAAATTGCTTCACTACCTCTTCTATAAAGTAGCTCAATTTTATAACTTTTTGGTTTTTGTGGTGCTAAGGATTGAACTTAGGGTCTCATTCATGCTAAGCATGTGCTCTACCATTGAACTACACCTACATCCTGGCTAAATTTTTTTTTTTTAATATTTTTTTAGTTGTAGATGGACACAATGTCTTTCTTTTATTGCTTTGTATGTGGTGCTGAGGCTTGAACCCAGGGCCTCACGCATGCGAGGCAAGCGCTCTACCGCTGAGCTACAGCCCTAGCCCCATCCTGGCTAAATTTTAAGAGGATCCTCTCAGACTTCAAAACTCTATGATCAGAGGACCCTGGGTAGGCTGTGGGGTGGGAAGAATAACTTACCAAAGCTGCAGCTTCCAGTGAGCATCCGACTGGCTAGCAGCGAGGGTGGAGCAGGGGAAGAGAGGGTAGAGGGAGGAGAAAGAGAGGGTGTGTCACTAGCTTGTTTCCCCGACATCTGTCTCTACAGTGCCTCAGCTGCTCTCCCTTGTGCCCAGGATGTCTGAAAGGAGAGTAGCAGTCTGAAGGCTACAAAGACTGATGTCTGGGGGCTTCCAGAGGAACAAAATGCTTTAAAGAGGTCTTGAGAGTCTCCTGCATAACACAACACAAAGTTTAGAGTCCTTTGCTCTTAGAAGAATGGGTGACGACTTCTGGAGAAAAGTCTGTTTTTGTCTGCTTTTCAGGTTATAGCTTCTCTCTGTCTGTTCCATGCTTTTTGTTTACAACATCTTTTATCACATAGAAAAAGATCTACACAGAGCTCCGTAGTGTAATCAGCATATGGTACTTATAAGAAAGTGAACTTGGCCCAGCCCCTTGACTCTTGGCAGGATATGGCACAGAAAATCAGAGCACTTTAGAGAAAAGGTCCTGTCCATGCTCAATTTTTTTTTCAACTCAGGTCTTCAGACTTCCCAGTCAGATATTTCCCAGGGTGGAAAATGTTCAGCCCCTGCAGGAACTGCAGCCATTTTCCTTACATGAAGACTAGGACCACAGCGCCCCCTGTCCCTGGCAGGCATGTGTCAGGCCACACTGCTTCCCCTAGAGCTGCTTCTCTTTGCAGCCTGCTTTGCACAGTTCTCTTGATCAGCGGGGATGTGAATGAAGGGCGGTGCATGGATGTGGACAGCTGGTGCTGCTGGAAGACAGAAAGGAAACTGGTGGGACGGTTTACCTGCTGGGGTTGGCTGGGGCTGGAACGGGGCTTGGCCTGCTGGAGGGAGGCTTCCGAAGGCAGAGGAGCCAGGGCTGCTGCCAAAGGCATCAAAGTTGGCAAAGCCTCCATGGGAAGGTGTCTGGACTAGGTAGAGGGAATATAAAGGTTATGTAAAGAAAATGTAGATGCATATCTACACAATATATGTGCTGATTCTAAAGACCAGAGGCTGCTCTTACAGGACATCTGCCTTTCCACAGGGTCCTCTTCAGAGGGAAATGGTAGGAGTCTGGGGCTGGGAACCAGACCCATGTGGGGGAAAGAGTATCCAGAAGCCTCTAAGTTCATTCCCTACCATCTTTTATCTTCACTCCATGACGTTCTTTGGTACCGGGGATTGAACTCAGGGGCACTCGACCACTGAGCCATACCCCTCACCCTATTTTGTGTTTTACATAGAGACAGGGTCTCACTGAGTTGCTTAGCGCCTCATCATTGCTGAGGCTGGCTTTGAACTTGCAATTCTCCTGTCTCAGCCTCCCAAAGTGCTGCAATTACAGGCCACCGCACCCGGCTCCATAACATTCTTTTTAAGGGTCTAATTTATGGCAGGATCATGTGAAAAAAATTCTTTTGGTGGGGCAAGGGACTTGAAAAAGAAAACCAGAGACTAGATATCACTTTGTTCAACCCTCTACTGGCACCCACTACTGCTGGTGCCTGGGAAGAGGGCAGGGGAAAGGAACATGGTAATCCCTTTCCTCCCATCTTAATAAAGAGAAAGAAAGAGAAAGAAAGAGAAAGGGTCCTCCAGTGTTCTAAGGAGGTGCAAGGGGCCCCCAGCTGCAGTTCTTCATGGCTGCACTCCTGAATGGAATCCCTGCCTCACTATTCCACCCAAATCCTTCCATCCAGGCTGCTTCAGAACAACCATCACATGCTTTGGTGTGGAGAGATCTAGAACCACAGGAAACCTGGGCACCCCAAGGGACTAAATTTCTTGTGTTACAGGTATATATATTATAGGGAGTTCTTGTCACAGGTCCCACTTACCCCCAAAGGCTGGGAATGCAGCAAAAGCAGGTGCCGCCTGGGGAGCAGCAAAAGGGTCTCCACCGATGTCAGCCAACAGGTCAGTGCTGGCTTTCTTGGTGGAAGAATGAGGAGGAGGCTGGGAGCTCCAGGTCTGGGCTGGCCGAGCCTGAGACTGGCTGACAGACTTGGAGAAGAATTGCATGTGGCATTTAGACAGAATGACTCCTCTATGACTCCCCAGGACACTCCCACATAGGCAAGTGGAGAGAGCAGAGAGAGCACCTGCCCTCAGCCGAGAGGCTTCCTGGGCAGAAATGCCTCAGCTCCTCTCATAACTCAAATTATCCTTTTTTTCTCAGTGCAACTGTTCCCAGAACCACCTATTTTACAGTATATATATTTTTTTTTAAATATTTTTTTTAGTTGTAGGTGGACACAATCTCTTTATTTTATTTATTTACTTATTTTTTACATGGTGCTGAGGATCGAACCCAGTGCCTCATGCATGCGAGGCAAGCGCTCTACCGCTGAGCCACAATCCCAGCCCTTACAGTATATTAGTCAAGTAACCCTGTGATACACAGGAATGTGTTCAACAGTGCCCTAGAGCTGCTACCTCCTCATCTTTCCAGGCACTGGAAGCGGTATCCTGGGACCCCTGGCTTTCCTTAGAGGGAATGGTCAGGATTGGAGATGACACTGACTTCCCTAAATACCACTTCCTATTGGGCTGTCTTCCAAAAGACAGGAGGGCCAGATGTGATAGACACAAACTATAGGTAATAGCAGGGAAATGAAACCCCTGTCTCAAGCCTGCCCTGTCTAACACAAATCTCAGCATAAACCTGAAGGGCAGTTCTGAGAGTTACCTGGCTTGAAGTGGAGGCAGCATCCAAGAGAGGTGGCACAGGATCCCCCAGAAGTGTCCGCAGGGGCTTCCCTTCTGGAATGGAGCTCTGGACGGGGGTGGAGGCACTGCCTTTGGTATAAGCGGGCCCCTTGACTTGGTCTGGGGGGACATACCTTTGAGGAAAAATAGACTGTAAAGAGAGAGCTAAAACCTTGGACCATGCTCAACTTAGGTGCTTAGGAAAACAGGTTATAGGGGTCAAAGGTCTCTCATTCTTTTTTACTGATTACCTTTTTTTTTTTAAATATTTATTTTTTAGTTATAGGCAGACAGAATATCTTTATTTTATTTTTATATGGTGCTGAGGATCAAACCCAGTGCCTCACGCGTGCTAGGCGAGCACGCTACCACTGCGCTATAACCCCAGCCCTGATTACCTTTTTGGGGGTAAAAGGAATTCATCAGCTTAGTAAAGTTCTGCCTCTCTCTTGCTCATGTACTTGAGCATCATCCCCCGCTCCCCGCGTTGGGGATTGAACCCAGGGGCTATCTACCACGGAACTACATTCCCAGTCCTTTTTATTTTTATTTATTTATTTAAAAATATTTTTAGTTGTAGTTGGACATAATAACTTATTTTTTTTTTCCATGTGGTGCTGAGAATCAAACCCAGTGCCTCACACATGCTAGGCAAGCGCTCTACCACTGAGCCACAACCCCAGCCTTATTTTTGAGACAGGGTCTTGCTAAGTTGCTGAGGTTGGCCTTAAATTTGGAATCTTTCTGCCTCAGCCTCTGAGTTGCTGGGATTACAGGTGTGAGTCACTGCTCTGGCTGTCCCTCAGCACTTTGATTCTCATTGTTTCTGCAGGAACATAGAGGTTACTCTAGGTTGTGTCTTCCCCTTCTCCTTTGACATCCCAAACCATGCATGTTTCAAGTAATAATACAAGCAGTAGTGCTGATGGGCTGGTGATCTTATTATTCAATTTCTGATTCAAGGTCACCCTTTTTACTTTCTGGATGTTTCTTCATATTCTTCCTTCTCAAGCCTACAGAAAAGGTGCCGATATCTCATCCTTTCAGTGCTCACAATCTATCCTGTCCTCCAGCTCATGTTACTTCTGATAAAAATCCCCTCCTACTACAGCACAAGCAGTCTCTGCTCTGGAAGCATCTAATTCTGACACTCTCCAATGAGGAACTCAAAATGTAGTTTTATCCATGTCAATCTCCTTTCTCTCTGCATTTTCTTCTCCACATTATAGTTATCCTCAACATACATAAGTGCCAATGAGCAAACAACAAGAGATAAAACCTGGGGATAAAAAAGTCAAGGGAGAATGGAGATGATGTTTTCCTCATCAGGAAAACTGACTACCCATAAACCATGAGTGAGATGATGGGTTAAAAGCATAAAGCTACAGGATGTGTAGCTTGCAGCCATCTCTCCCCACATAAAGATCAGTGGAGTTATAAAAACTAGTTCACACTCCTACAAGCCCACCTCCCTGCTCCACAGCCTATAGCCTCCCCAAAAGAAGGGACCTTAAAACTGCTGGGTTGGGAGCTATACTTGATCTGAGCCAAAAGGCAGAGAAGCGATTGGGTTGAGAGCTAACAACAAGTTGTCTTTTCATATTAATTTATTATTCTGAAGCCAGCATTTAGCCCTGATTGAATCTGAGTGAAACTCAAATCTATCTTTTTTGGGGGAGGGTACTGGGGATTAAACCCAAGGTGCTTTACCACTGAGCTACATCCCTAGCCCTATTAATCAATCAATTAATTTATTTATTTTTGGTAATGAGGACTGAAATCAGATGCACATTACCACTGAGTCACATCCCCTGCCCTTTTTATTTTTTATTTTGAGACAGAGTCTCACTAAGTTGCCCAAGCTGGCCTTTTTTGTGATCTTCCTGCCTCTGCTTCTCAAATCACTGGGATTACAGGCATGTGCCACCATACCTAGCCCAAACCTAGCTTTCGAGAGAAGCCTAAATTCTACTTTGGACATTGGAAGGTCAGACAAAGCATATCTTAGACTCACGTTTCCACAGCGATCTCTGTTCACTTTCTTACCATCTTTTCTTCTCGTATTTTTCCTGGAGAAACTCCTTCACCTTCTGAGGATCTCTAGAGTCTGGTATTAAAGATGTCCGAGCATCAAAAAGACCCAGCCAAATCTTTCTGCAAACCTGAAGGAATGGGACCAGGTGACAGAGAAATTGGAGCAGAGAGCATGAAATAGGAAAGATATTTTTAATGTATCTTTCATTGATATACCACTTTCAATGTCTTTGTCAATACATACTTACTAAGCTTGGACACAGTGCTAGGATCTGGCATATCTAACAAATCAGACATGATCTCTATTCTCACACAGTTTGTAATCTAATGGGGAGGTCATGCCTTAAATAAATGAAAAATAAATTCATAATTACATAGTGATGCACAATGTAATTGTGGAAAATAGCCATGAGAATTATAGAAAACTAAATTTGGGTAGGGATGAAGTCAGAGACCATTTTCAGAGCCCTTGATGTCCCCATCTAAGTAAGCCATTCACCTGCAAATTATTATTATTGTTATTATTATTTTGGTACCAGGAATTGAACTCAGGGGCACTCCACCACTGAGACACATCCCCAGCCCTATTTTGTGTTTTATGTAGAGACAGGGTCTCACTGAGTTGCTTAGCACCTCGCCGTTGCTGAGGCTGGCTTTGAACTTGTGATTCTCCTGTTTCAGCCTCCCAAAGTGCTGAGATTACAGGCGTGCGGCACCACGCCTGGCTACCTGCAAATTTGAAGTATTGCTCAAACCAAAGACAGCAACTTCCAATTGACAGATTTAGCCTAGGAAGGGGTTTAACTTACTTTCAAGTAAATGACACGGACTTAAACCCAGGTAGTCAAGGATCAAGGCAGTAGAGCAACCCCAGTTCCACTAGAGGGGCTGGCCCATCAACTTTGAATGCAACACAGACCTCTAACCGCCCCCTCCCCAGTGCCTAGGGGCTACACCTACAGAGATGTTGCTCCTTCCCTGACACCCCAAAGGGGACAACTACAATTTATATAACTAGGATTCTTTAAATATACAAATATACATATTACTAATATATACATATTACATGTACTAAAATATACATATTACATACACGTACTAAAAAATTAAGAGAAACTTGACCTCAAAAGAAAACTGTGGGGGCCTGGGGTTGTAGCTCAGGGGTAGAGTGCTTGCCTAGCATGTAGGAGGCACTGGGTTCAATCCTCAGCAACAATTAAAAGTAAATAAACAAAATAAAGGTGTTGTGTCCATCTAAAACTAAAAATTATTAAAAAAGAAAAGAAAACTGTGGGGTTTTTCTATACTTCAGGTCAAGTTCCGCGGTTAGATAAGGCAACTGCCACCATCTAACCATTCCCTTGGAGGCAGCTCACCTCATTTCCGCGAGACTGTAGAAATACTACTTCAGGCTCAGTGAAAGTTGTCATGGAGATGGACTTGACACGATGAGGGGGGTTCAGGCCTCTCCTGTTGAGGACCAACAGAAAGCAAGAGAAGTATAATGCAGTTAGCACTGCAGGTCTGTTTATGGGAAAAGGGGGGAGGGAGAAAGAAGGAAGCAACAGCACATGAGCTAGGCTTAGACAGGAAGGCCCTGACCCAGGACTGGGGCTGTGGAGCTCAGTGGTACAGCACTTGCCTAGCATGAGCCAGGCCATAGGTTTGATCCCAAGCATGAGGGGAAGAGGGAAGAACTCCCATCCAAAGCTGCTGCTTAATTCCAGGAAAGAAGGAACATAAGAATGTTTTGGAAGCCTTGAATGAGATAGGGAAGTTAGGGACATTCTGTGACCTAATCATTTTAGAGAGGAAAGGCAGAGTCTACCCCCCGCCCCGCCACCCCCTGAGAAGCAGCTTCCTGTAGCCTGGCTCAGATCCCAACAAGTCCAGTGTTCAGCCTGCAGGTTGAAGGGCTATTTCCAAAAATTCAGACATGTGACATTTCCTGTTTTGCCATTTTTTCAGACCCATGGAACATCCCAAGGTCCCCAAGACTATGAAAATATAAACCCCTCAATCATGAGGGAAGGCAAACATGAAAGCCCTCAACTATTTCTGATAACATTAACAAAGATGAGATATGGTGACCGAAAGCAGAATCCCTAAGCCAGTTGTCCCTCCTGGGCTCCACAAAAGGGTGGTATGGTGGTGGTGGGGGTATGAGAAGGGACCCTCTCTTTCAGGGAGCCATCTTTGAGAAAAGGAATATTCCAGATTGTCTAGATCTTTCAACAAAGCAGGAAGAAGTCATATTCAACCATGGGATGTGAGAATGGTACTGGCCAGGAATATATATCCTGTAGTGATGCTTTGTGCTTGCTCTGTATTTTCTGTTAACTCCCAGGAGGTCCGGCTCCATCCTGTAGAGAGTACAGCAGGAAAGGCGTCCCTGCCTCTGCTCAATTAGTCTCTGGAGTGTTCTAATAGGGAAACTTGGGACTAAGCCAGCTGGGGCTTCATGGGTTCACCTTTCCTAACACCTTAAGTTTCACTCTGGTCTAGACCTTCTGCCCTCGTTATGCTAAAACACAACTATCCAAATCCAAACAGATGAACCTGACCTGGGAGTGAAAGATCACAGACACATGCAGGAAAGAGTCACAGAGTCACAGCTGACGAGACCTCTTTGAACTTTAAAAAACTGGGCAAATCAAGAAGTTAAAATTAAAAAGTCAAGCTAGCCCTCCATGTCCATGGGTTCTGTAGGCATGGATAAACCAACTGTGGATTGAAAATATTTGGGGAAAAATTTGTTTGTACTGAACATGTACAGACTTTTTTTCCTTGTCATCATTTCTGAAGCATTACAGTAGAACAACTATTAGATAGGTTTCACATTGTCTCAGGTATTATGAGTAATCCGGAGATGATTTAAAATATACAGGAGGATATGCGTAGGTTCTATGCAAATAGCTTGCCATTTTATATAAGGGGTGGAGAATCATCCCCCCACAGAAACTGAGGGACGACCACAAAACTGGAAGAGGGTTCCAGCTAATGTCCTCAGGAAACAAAGGGAGAGGAAGAGATAAAAACATTTACCAAAGGGAAATCCTAAAAATTCATAAAGAAGGTGGGGAAACATGTTCACACTCACAGGTGCACACACAGAACAAAGGTGCTCCTGCCGAGTCTGGGAGAATGGCAGTGAACCTGTCAGTGTAAGTGACAGGAAAGGGGCGGGGAGTGGGACAGATGACACAGTGCAGAGTGAACAGTGAAGGGCGGCTGCTCTTTTGGATGATAAATTACTCATTAAGGGATTCTAACAAAGGACAGGACACAGGAGGTTTCAGCTGAGGTCATTTTCAACAATTCTGCTACTAGACTTTTAAGTAAAGGGTCTCAAAATGCCCTTATAAAAGGCAAGCAATATCAAAGCAGACTGATGCCCTGAGGAAACATAAGAGCAGGAGAGCCAAAAGCAAAGCTTTGGTCTGACACAGCAAACTCAAACAACAGCTCTTCTTTGCCCCTTAGGACTGGGATTGAACCCAGGGCCTCGTACATGCCAGGCCAGTGTTCCACCACTGTGCTGCATCCCAGTCTCTTTTTGCTTTTATTTTTTCAAGACAGACTCTTGCTAGCTGCTTAGCTTGGTGTTGAACTTGGATCCTTCTGCCTTAGCCTTCCAATTGCTGGGATTACAGGTGTACACCAAACAAAATACGATTTGCCCTGAATACTCTTACAATCACATTTCTGAGATAGTCCAATTTTTTCTCCTAAAGACTCTCTTGCTAATGGCTCAGACTGATTTCATTTTTAATTCTAGCCAGCCTGCTTTTATACTCTTTCCATTGCTTCTTCTCACCTTAACCACTAGGCCTCCCTCACTCAGAATGCCTGGCCTTTTGAAGTCTGGCCAGAGTCAACCTCACTGTGTCTATGAACCTGGTCCTTTTCTCTTCACCTCCCACTAACAAATATTTGCTTTGCACAGACACAGGCATTATGGTAGGCACTTCGGGGGATACAAAAATATCAGGACCTAGTTTTTGACCCCCAAGAACTTATACGAAGGACTCAAGAAGCCTGCACAAAAGTACTTCTCAACAGTGTAGAATGCTATTCGGATACTGACAGATCAGAGAGAATGTAGCAGTGGGGGAAGAAAGAGAAATGGTCACGGGAATGGTAAAACACGGTATGTTTACATTAGAAAAACAGATCCTAAGCCTATCACAAGAAGGTCATTGACATTTCCTGAAAGGACAACCAGGAACTGTTAGCAAAATATAAACAGGGAGGTGCGTTTCCTTGTTAGGGGGAGGAGGGGAGCTCACCCAGGCATCAATCAAAAGGGGATGCTTAGAACAACAGAACTTCTTATGGCTGAGCTTGAGCTGGAGTTGTTTTTATTGGCGGGGGGGTGGGCAGGGATGATGAGATGAAGGAAAGGCAGAGAAAGTAAGAAGTGATTTAAGTGCTTTGGGCCAAATGAATCTGATGGAACAGGATGTTTCCACAGCAGAGTACAAAAAGCACTGCTCTGACCTTGATGTCTGTAGACTGGATTATGTATAACCAGAGCCACAGTTTGGGGGCAGGGAAAATTCTCTACAAGGCAACACTCTGCAGCTCAGGAAGAGGGCCTAGTTACATGGCTTATGAGTCAGAGTATTTCTTTCTGAATCATAGGGAAGCCATTGCTGGCTGAGAGAAGCAATTTAGAGATGAACCCTCTCCTGCCAGCAGCTGAAAGCAAATGGTCTAGGTGTGCTGCATTTTGTTGGGTACATACCAGGGCCATGAGATTGGCCAGATGTGAGTCATTGGCCTGGAATTAAACAGATCTAATCCTCTGATGTGTACCCAGTGTCCCCAACAAAACCCTCAGGTTCTTCCTAAAAGAAGAAAGTTAGAAGGAGGCACTGCCCTTGTTATCACAGCAGATCCATTCTGTTACTTTTTCCCCTGAGGTGCTAGGCAAATACAGATAACAATTTGTCCAGAATAGGGCAAGTTTTTCCAATTGAAAGCAAGCACATTGCTGGGACTCAAGCCTTAAACTAGTTATGTTGTTTTTATCTACTTTAGTTTCTTTTTCACTGGGCACCTTGCAGCATTTAGAGTACTCTGAAATACTCCGCAAGTCAAGCCACTTCCTGTGTAAATGCCAGTCTGCCCAATTCTCCTTCCTTCTCTCTCCTCTCCCCTGGTTCTATTCAGCATACAACCTTTTCCACAAATACCACACCTTTTGCTTTTCCTGTGCTCATCACCCTCAAGCTGGCCTATATTTTGCTTCTATCTGGCTCCATAGAGCATCAAACCTGCTCAGCTGCTCAGATAAGAAGGTTCTGCCAGGTCAACAATGGAAAAAACCAGTTCCACCCAGCACCCAAGTTCTTTTTTTTGTGCCAAATTTGAACTTGGGAATTCCTTACCTCTTAATATTTGTGTTCAAAACCATATACCCTAGATTGGGTTTCTTTGCTTCTGGGATTCCACTCTGCTTGAGCAGATGACAGCTAAACCATTTAGCTCTTTTCTTGGACTCAAACCACAAACAGTCCTTATTAGGGACTTTGAATAGTTTCAAATAGAAAGCTTTCCTATTAACCTGCTCCAGGGTCATTATCACTAATTTTAGGAAAACTTCCTAATCTCAATTTGGCTTCAGCCCATTTCCTTTGTTATTCCTCAGCAGAAATAATAAACAGCTTTCCTATTGGGCAGAGCCTGGTAGAAGCCTAATAGTGCTACCAGCTATTTTCCTCTTTAGTCTCAATCTCAAACATTTTCTTACATGTTCTCATTTTCCCTTCTTCTTTTCATATCTTTTGGTAATCTATTACTTCCCTGGGGCTTTTCAAATTGTTCATGGGCCCCTCTGATAAAGTGCCTAAATCAGTCATTTAGTGAGATTGCCCAGTCCCCTTCTGCCCAGCAGAGGTGAATATAAAAGGTGAGGGAGCAAAGGGACTCAATAGGGGCAAGGTGTATATATACCTCTTCAACCCAGAGAGATGGAAAAGTACAGAATTATTGAAAAACAAACTATACCTTTCCTTCCATGGAGATACAAATACTTCAACTTAGAACTACTACTAGTTACAAGCCAGACAGGAAAATTAAGGCACATGTAGTGTAGGAACCTGTTCGATATGAAGAGTTGTCAAGCACATCTCTTGACACCTAGCCTGGAGCTCTGTCCACCTTAAGTTTGATTTCCATTATTAAAGTAAAGTTGGGCAGAAGTAGAAGGGACAAACCTCCATTACTGAGACCCAAGGGACTAGAGGAGGAATCAACCAACCAGGTCGTGGAAGCATGTCATACTGGACTGAAAAAGTTGGGTGTCAAAGTTAGTGACCATCCCCAATGTCGACAAGACCACAGGCCTCAGTGTTCATTTTATTTCTGAAGACTAGTCTTTTATCCATAGAGGCAATCAGAGAAACCAGAACAAGAAAGAATATTCAAAGCATTACTTTGAAATAGATGCTTTCTCAGTAGCAATTTTTTTTTTTTTTTTGATACTGGGGATTGAACTCAGGGGTACTCGATCACTGAGCCACATCCCCAGCCCTATTTTGTGTTTTATGTGGAGACAGGGTCTCACTGAGCTGCTTAGCACCTCGCCGTTGCTGAGGCTGGCTTTGAACTTGCGATTCTCCTGTCTCAGCCTCCCTAAGTGCTGGGATTACAGGCTTGAGCCACCGGCCCGGCTCTCAGTAGCAATTTTTATCTCATCTTAAGCATCAAATGGAAGGCTCATCCTCCAGGAGAAGAGTTGAAATTGTAACTAAACAAATAAACATATGGGGAAAATAAAAGGATCCAAATCCAGGTTAAGGAAATTAGGTATTGGAAGAAAACCAAATGAGTAAAACTAGGTCAAATGTGGGACCTACAATTGTGGCAGCACATATGTAAATTTAGAAACGACAGAAACTATCAGCCTCTCTCAGGCCCTCACACCAACGCTATAGGGTTTTGCTACAGCTGAAAAAATATTTCCCAATAAAAAAGAGCAAAAACGAGCTTATTCATGCAGGGATGAAGGCAGAGTCATACCCACCCACAAATATTAAAATGTGAATTTTTTTCAGATCTTAGGAAATTCAACTTTGGCTGGAACAGTCAGCTTTGCTACATTAGCCAAACCAGCCAGCTGGGACCCCTCGCAGTTGTACTCAGTGCCCTGAGAAGACTCCCTCTTCCTAAGAGGTAGACATATTTGTAGCACAGTCAACAGAAAATTGGCCTTTAAAATAAAGCCAATCCTGCTGTCTTCTTTCTTTGGCTGGGTTGCTAAGGATGGTATTTTTTAAATGTCCCTTCAATATGCCCTTCATTTTAACAAAGAATATTCTCTTTGCATCATATCTCAATGTGAGCTCCTCTAACCCAACTAAGCTTTATCTTACTTCGAAGCACTTACCACTACCTACAATTGTATATAGAAGGACTTCTTTATAGGCTATGGCCTCCACTAGGAAGCAAGCTATGTGAAGATGGGGGTTTTGCTGCTACCGTATCTCCAGAACCTAAAGTAGTGTCTGAGGCTTGACAGGGACTCAAGAAACATTTGTCAACTAACTGAATGAATAAATATGCAGGTTGTTGGCTTATCATAATTCTCACTTTCCACTACCACAAATCTATGGGTAATCAACATGTGGACTTAGGTGCTAACTGGTATATGTGCTACTATGGACAAGCCCTCTCCATTGTACTGTGGGTGCCCTCTCTTCACTTGGCAGCCAGTAATAGGCATCTCTTGCCTCATATATTGTGCATACCTGCCATCTCCTAGCACTTCCCATAGTAGGGACGCAGATAATACTTTAATACCCCTGTATAAGGTTTAGATGCCTTGCCCTAGCCCATGCTACCTAGAACTCCAATTGGCAAATGAGAAGTACCACCACAGCCTGGGCAGACAGTCACAGCCTGGGAAACTCCAGCTCTCTCCTAGAGTTTTCCCTGATATTTCTCTTCTTATCTCAACATGTCTTCATTTCAGCCTTATTCATTGGTCCAGTCTCTCTTTCTCTTTTTTTTTGGTACCAGGGATTGAACTCAGGGGCACTTGACCACTGAGCCACATCCCCAGCCCTATTTTGTGTTTTATGTAGAGACAGGGTCTCACTGAGTTGCTTAGTGCCTCGCCGTTGCTGAGGCTGGCTTTGAACTCATGATCCTCCTGTCTCAGCCTCCCAAAGTGCTGGGATTAATAAGTGTGCGCCATGGCACCCAGCTTATGGTTGTTTTTTTTCCCCAGTCTCTTGATCCTTCACTCAACTCTTACTTTTGCTAACAAAGCGGTGGCCTCACTTCTCATTTTCTAGTCACCAAAATCTGTTCTCTAAAGTCTACTGTCTTAACAATTCACTCCCTCAGTGATTCTCATAACGTTTTACCAAAATATTAAGGAAAAATGTCCTTTCTAGAATTTCTTTTTACAGTATTAGGGATTGAACTCTAATGTAGTGACACTGTATTTGACACTGACACTGTATTTGGTCATGCCAGAGCTACTTTATAGCTTCAGTTCTAGCTACTCCAAAACTTTGCTCCTTCTCTCCACAGAGTACTTTTCCCAGTCTCAAGTCTCTATCCTCTTACTTAATTTGAGAATCTATTTCATGGAACACTCCTCTTTGGGTTCTAAATTATTGTCCTAAGAGCCACAATGGCTTTTACTCAGACCAAAATGAAGTAGAGCACTACTCACTGTAGTGCTCTACCAGTGCGCTACATCCTCAGCTCTTTTTATTTTTTTATTTTGAGAGTGTCTCACTAGGTTGCTGAGGCTGGCCTGGAACTTGCCATTCTTCTGCCTCAGTCTCCTGAATTGCTGGAGTTATAGGTATGCACTACCATGCTTGGCTTAGAATTTCTTGAAACTTCAAAAGGGTTCCTAGCACTTCCCATAGTAGGGACACAGATAATACTTTAATACCCCTGTAAAAGGTTTATATGCCTTGCCCTAGCCATGCCTGGCTTAGAATTTCTTGAAACTTCAAAAGGGTTTGTTGATTCCTTCTATTTGGTCCCATGGGAAGGTAAGTCCCTAAGAAGTTTCACCCAGTTTTGAGGTACATACACCCCAGAGAAATACCGGCTTCCTCCTTAGGTAATTCTCTGTTAAACTATCAGTCTTGAGGCCATTGCCACCTCCATTTAGTGTATGCCCAGATCACAGGTGTCTGACTTTTCATTAGTGAGACCAACAATAGTGATAGTGACCATGGTAAAAGTGATAAGGTTTTGAAAATTGTGCACGGATATTTCAGGAGTTAACTTTTCCACCAAAAGAATTCAGGTTTTTAATGTGGCCCAGATCCCTTGGCCTTCCTTCTGTCCTGATTGAGGGATATTCATTATAGAAGGGAAATGTTATTTGTAGAATACTTTAAATCAAGATCTAGAAAATGATAACGATGTGAGCACTTCCCATTTATTCAGACTTTTATCTTCCATGCCACCACCACTAACCACAGAATGAATTAAAACAATTTCCTGACATTTTCTTCCAATACCTAGCTCCAACGGACCATCCATGTTATCCCCTTCCTTTCCTTTACTTCTTCCCAGACTCTCTAATCAGATTTTTCTTTTCATAACAGCATCTTCAGGAATTAGCTCTTTGTCTTTCTACATCATGCTATAAATACTCCAAAACTTTGCTCCTTCTCTCCACAGAGTACTTTTCCCAGTCTCAAGTCTCTATCCTCTTACTTAATTTGAGAATCTATCTCATAGAACACTCCTCTTTGGGTTCTAAATTATTGTCCCAAGAGCCACAGTGGCTTTTACTCAGACCAAAATGAAGTTTATTCTTATAACATATGAGTAAGATTAATCAGAACATAGAAATGCAACAAAGGAGGTAAAAACAAAGTAGAGAAATAGTTCCAAATAGTATCTTAGGATTCCTGGATCCTCATTTCTGGTCTGCCATGATCATAACTAATACCAAACAAATGCTGAAAACAGCAACCCCATATGGCACTGGAAAAGTTACTAGACCTCTTTGCTTCTGTTCTCCCATCTGTCATGCAAGAACAATACTGCTTATTTTTTTGACTCCTAAAGGTATAAGAGCAAGGAAAGCATTCCTTGTTAAAAAAAAAACAAAACAAAACAAAACAAAAAACCACAAAACAACAGTGTGTTAAAATAATACTTAAAAATTGGGCAAAATAAATCTCTTGAAAAACTTATAAAAAACCAGAGATCTGCAAATGGTATCAGATGTTAATCAAGCATCTAATAATTCTCTGGGGTGGGGAAACCTTACTACATAAGCAGAAATCTGGGCTAGAACTGAAGCTATAAAGTAGCTCTGGCATGACCAAATACAGTGTCAGTGTCAAGGGTAGCATTACAAACCCTCCCCAAGTTAGAGTTTACTAGATCCAGGCACACAACAAAGAACCTAAAGATGTAAATGATTATATTTAAAGATGCCTCATCCCATAAAAAAAATTAAAACTTTGGAAAAATTAAACTCTCTACCATGGTAACCCACTGGTTCTCAACTCTTTAGATTTCATAAAAAGTCAACCTTCTGGGTAGCATTCCAAAGCTCTGCAAGATTAGGTCTGCACCTGAACCCTGGACCCTGGCTCCCTATCTGATACTATCTCTAGGTTAACTCACTTATTTTCAGTTGGTTCCTGCATCTGACACTTCAGGAGGGACACAAGCCAGAAGGACACAAGCCTTCATCTTCAGCCCAGCTTTCCCTACCTTTTTGCCTCCCACCTACAAGAAGTTTCCTTTAAAGGTGTTTGCCATTTTCTGGTCCTTTAAATCCCTACCCCCTACACCACTCCGGCTTCCCTTCAGTTCTCCACACTTTCTCTCTCCCCACCTGCAGTTCGCCTCGCCTCCTTCAGGGAATGTCTCCCTTCCTCTCCGGGTGTCCTTCCTCAGCCCCCACCCTTCTCTCCGCAGAGCGACTCCAGTTTGCTCTTCTCTTCCCTGCGCTTCCCTTCCCCACACCTCTGCAGGGGACGATCCTCTCACCGCGTCTGGCGCGACCGTGTCATCCCCCGCTGCCCTCGCCCCTCAGAGCCTGGGCCTCCCGGACCACCTGGGATCCCCGCGGGTCCCCCAGGCTGGCTCTCTGCCCTTGCTTCCCTGTCCTCCCCCGGCGCCGGTCCACTCACAGGAGGCCGGAGCAGGTGGTGCAGACGAAGCTGCCCACGGTGATATCCACGTAGGTGACCCCGCGCTGGGCGCACTCGAAGCAGTGGCGGTTTCCGGCCTGGCTGCAGCCGCCCAGCTCCCGCACCCGGCGGCACCACACCTCCGAGGCCGCCTCGGCCTCCGCCTTTCCCCCGCCGACTCCGCCGCCCGGGCCTGGGCCCTTTTTGGCCGCCATCACCATCGCTGCCCACCTCCCTCGACCTCCTCCCCACAAACCAGCAATTGCTTCTTCAACCACTGCCACCTTCCCGCCTCCGCCGCCTTCGCACGCCCGGCAAACCTGACAGAAGCTCAGGAGCCGGCGGCGTCCGCGCGAGACTCCACCGCCCCCTGCCTCGCCTGTCCTGCACGCTGATTGGCTAGTCTTCTCCCACCTCCTCACTCTGATTGGTCTGAGCTGGGACAGCCTCTGGTTGCCGGAGCCGCCAACGCCACGCCCCACTGCTTTCAGGCCTCAAGCTTCTCCCATTGGCCCGCCAAGACCCCGGCTGCAAGAACTGTGCGTGCCCTCTCTTTGTCCCCGCCCCCTCTCGCCACTGCCTCCACCGGGGCCCTCCTCCCGGTTTCGCTGCGCTACTTCTTCGCTCTTCCTACGCTAACTCTGATTGGCTGTCGAGACCTCAAAGTGAGCGCGCGGGGTAGTGGAGGTGTTCTGCGCGTGCGCAACTCTAGTCCTGCGGACTGCTGATAATTGCCGCCAAATTTCAAAGACTTGCTTTAGACAGCGCAGAGTGACGCGTAAAACAGAGAAGTGTCCATATGAGGGGGAGAGAGGAAAGAAGGAGGCAGAAGGTGAGAGAGTGCTTTTAAAGTCATAGATGGGATCCTAATTTTACAGATTAAATAATTTGCAGTGGATTATACAACTGATACGTCACCTGGCTGGAATTCGAATCTGAAGTCTTTTGGCTTTATAAACCCTGCTTTTAACCATCATGGTGGAGTCGTATTTGATGTTTGATTTGACACTTAATTGGGTTTCTGGCACATTCTAGACACTGGGTATACAGCAGTGAAGCAGTCAAACAAAATCTCTATCCTTGTGGAATTTACATTCTGGTGGGGGAGGAGGAGACACAAAACAAATGGAAGAATCATCAGTTAGTGATAAACTGTATGCAGATAACTAAAATAAGTTCTTGGAAAAGAGAATGATTTGTTGGGTACTTTGGATCGGGTTGGTGAGGGAAACCATCTCTTTTTAAAACAGCGATTTTAAAAACTGAAAACTGGATAACATAAAGGAGTCAGTTGTGAGGACATCTGAGGAGGAAGAGCATCCTAGGCAGATAGAAAAACACTTGCAACCCTAAAGCAAGATGGAGCTTCCTGTGTTGAAGCAGCAAAAAAGAAAGGCGGTGTGGTTGGAGCACGGTGAGTGAGGGAAAAGAAGAGGGGATTATTCTGGAGTGGGACCAGGTTAAGAACTTTCTAGACTTTGGAAAGGAGTTTGGATTTTCTGTGATAAGAAGCTATCTAGTTAGACTATAGTTCCACAATGATGGAACACCTCAAACTATGTTTAGGACCTAGGCTTTTTGTTACATAGTGCGTCACCTCTGTCCCATTGTCACTCATAATCTAGTCTAGCTTCAGCCATCATGCCTGTTGTGTAGCAGGAACAGCTTACTATTTTTAAGGACCTGGGAAGAAATTGCACACAATGTCATTGGTTCACATCTCACTGGGTATAACTTGGTCATGTGACCACACCTAAGTTCAAGTACTCTGGAAAATGTATTCTTTATTTTGGCCTTCCATGTGCTCATCTAAGTGCTAGAGTTCTAACACTGAGTAAGAGAGAAGGGATACTAGGATAAAACCACGATCTCTGCCACAAAAGCCATTGGAGGACTGGAGCAAGGATAAGACTTGATATGATTTTCAGTTTAAAAAAATCATTCTATCTACTGTAGGAGAAATAGTTATGGTTGGGTAATATTGGAAGCAAGGCAATTAAGAAGTAGTTTCAACAGTGGGAGAGAATTAGATTGATTCAGGAGATGCTTTGGAGATAAAATCATTGACACTTGTTAATGTACAAATGTGGGAGGTGAAGAAAGAAGAGCCAGTGACAACCTCTTTAGAGAAGTACTGTCCAATAAAACTTTCTGTTGTAATGAAATATTCTATATTTAACTGTCCAGTATATTAGCTATTAGCTACATGTAGCTGTTAAAAGACTTGAAATGTGGCTAGTAAAACTAAGAGACTGAAATTTATGTTTTCTTTTCTTTTATTCCTTGCAATGCTAAAGATTGATCCTGGGCCTCCTGCATGGTAGGCAAGTCCTCTACTTCTGAACTATGTTCCCATTTCCTATTTAATTAAAACTTAAATTTAGATAGCCACATGTGGTTAGTAGGCTACCCTATTGGAGATGGTATCTAGATTCTCGTTTTAAGCAACTGAGTGGCTCATGGTGCCACTTATTTTAAAAGGGGAGACTGAAGGAGGAGCAGGTTAAAGGATGCTGATAGCTAGAAATCAGTATTGCTTGGACAGATTGATTTGAGATCCTTGTGAGTCCTTCAAAGGGTTGATAAAGTAGGCAGGTGGATTTATAGTCTTGATTTCCAGGTGAGGCCAGAGATGAGAATGTAGGTTTGGAGTCATCAGTATATGGGAATTATGTACAGCCATGGGACTGGATGATGCTGCATGTAAACAAAGAGCAGGAGAGGGCTCAGAAGTAAATACTGGGTTCTCCTAGTTATCACAGCCATAAATGCACTTCAACATCCCTAAAAGTAGGCCACACTAAGTCACATCCAGATACGCAAATGGGACTTCTCAGTCCACTTTAAACATTCCTTCTGAATTTTTTCAGAGTTCACACTTTCCAAGTGTTACCCATTCTTCCTATAGTTTCTTGTGAGCCAAAGATTATTCTTTCTCATCTTGAAACCTTGAATAAACTGGTAAATTGAGCTACCACCAATAGCGAGTGGGGAAAAAAAAAAACTGTAACATTCATTAGACTCTCGTAGTTTTCAGTTAACATTTGCCACTGGGTGTGGCCTGCAAGGGCAACCAAGGAGCTCATTCTCCTCCCATCTCTACTCCACCCAAGTCATATCAGGGGCTAACAACCCTGTTTCCTCTTCATAATCATAATCAGGGAGAGAACAGCCAGTTTTGGTGACACTGCCATTGCTTAGTGGCAGGAGGAGTCCCAAATACCAGGTGGAACCCTTGCCAGGTGCCCTGGTAGGAATACCTTGCTCTTGAGCATTTAAATCCTCAGAGCCTGAGTGACTTGGGAGATGGAAAATAAATATTTTAAAAAATAGTAATCATGACAGCTGCCACTCTTCACCCCAATCCTTGGTTTCTGGTCCTTTGTCCTGGCTGAGGGAGAACTGGCACTGCATTTCAGGCATGGTTGGGATTCTGTATCTCTATCTGCAAGATAGCCTTGCAGGTGCGGTCTCCTGGATACTGCTAGATCAGTTTTCAGGAGGCCATTTTTATTGTTCTATAGGGCCAGGTGCTTCTGGTAGATAGGAAATATGATAATGGTCCATGGCTGGCCAACTGTCATTTCTTTCACAGAGAAGCAAAAATTTTGTCTGGATCACCCTGTGTTATTGCAAAGTCACCATTCCAGGTATGGTGAAATAGTCCAAGGTGTGTCTTGCAGGGAAAGGAAACTCTAATATAGAATAAATGTTTCTTCCATAGTATATAAATCATCCCATGCTCTGTAACAGAAGGGACCTGATAGAGTTGACCTGCCACTGGATTTCTGATGAGTTCCTGAGAATCCTGGTGACTCATTAAGCTCTTAGGATGGTATCCAGCCTCCTGCTGAGCTTATTTATTGTTTATAATATTATTTCTTTTCAGTTGATTTTCTTCATTTTCCAGGTAAAGATCACTTTATCTTTCTAGGGGCTGCGGGAAAGAGGAATGAGTAGTGACTGCTTATTGTCTATGAAGAGTCCTTTGGGGGTGATGACAATTGTTTTAGAACTAGGTAGAGATGGTGGTGAATGAAGTAAATGACTCTGAATTGCATACTTTAAAATGCTTAGTTGTGGGCTGGGGTTGTGGCTCAGTGGCAGAGCATTTGCCTAGCTCTGTGTGAGGTGTGTGAGGCACTGGGTTCGATTCTCAGCACCACATATAAATAAATAAAATAAAGGAGCTGGGTGTGGTGGCTCAAGACTGTAATCCCAGCACTTTGGGAGGCTGAGACAGGAGGACCATGAGTTCAAAGCCAGCCTCAGCAACAGCGAGGTGCTAAGCAACTCAGTGAGACCCTGTTTCTACATAAAACACAAAATAGGGCTGGGGATGTGGCTCAGTGGTTAAGTACCCTGAGTTCAATCCCTGGTACCAAAAAAAAAAAAAAAAAAAAAAAAAAATCCACTGACAACTAAAAAAATATTTAAAAAGAAATAAAATGGTTAATTGTATGTTAGGTGAATTTCACCTCAATTTTTTAAAAAGGCAACAGGCTACTAGGTTCCCTCCTTACTCAACACCCACTGGTGGTTGACTGCCTGTCTCTTCCTGAACAAGATTAGAGGTTTATTCCTGGAGAAGGTAAAACAGAGGGTTTGTGGACTGTGGGACACAAGCCCAGTGTAGAATGTGAACACCTTACTAAAAATATGGGGATTTAAAGAAAGCTAGTGCACCAAATATTGAGACTCTCAGACTACCTCCACCCCCAGCTGCCAGATGCTGGTAGCCACATGGACCTATATCCTCCAGGCAGAATTTTACAAGTGTTTTTCCTGGGAAATATAACAAGCCAAGAGAACACACTTAAAGACACTGACTTTGGAGTTTCTCCATGGAGGGGACTAAGCTGAATTGCTCTACAGAGAACCCTATAAGAGAAAAGCTCCAGCCAGGTACAGTGGCGCCTACCTGTCATTCCAGCTACTCAGGAGACTGAGGCAGGAGGATGGCAATTTAGGGAGCCTAGGCAATTCAGGGAGAACCTGTTTCAAAAATAAAAAATGGAAAGATCTGGGATGTGACTCAGTGGTAGAGAACCCCTGGGTTCAATCCCCAGTACTGCAGATAAGAAAAACTCCATCCAGGCACACAGAGCTGTCAATCAACTTTTTGCATTCAATTGAGTGCCCACCTAAGCTTCACCAGTACTTCTTAGGAAAACCTCTTCTTTGAAATGCATAGATCAAAACAAATAAACAGAAGGAACTTGGAAGAAACAAAGTAGAGAGAAATATTTTTACCAAAACCTTTGACGTAGCTTCTAAGGGAGCATAAAGAGAAACAGAGACAACATTTTCATAAATCAAAGACAGCATATCAAATGCCCACCTAAGCTTGAGATAATCCTCTCTTATTTTTTTCAAGTTCTGTCAATCTTTGGTTGAACCGAATAATGTCGAAGCAAACTTTCTCCAAGGTTCCTCTCTTCCTCTTTAAGGGACTCTGGATCCAGAAATTGACTCAGAAATGGTTATGGCCAGAAAAACTGTGACAGTATGTAGTGTGCTGGCTTGAGTTAGATCTTTGTTCATTGAACTAAGGAATTATTTTGCTACACAAATCAAGCAGAACCCAGGCCCGCCCATCTATTTAGTTCCTGCCAATGCTTCAAGCAGAAGCCAAAACCTCAACTCAATGTTAGGCCATTTCTTGCAACCAATTTACCACACCTACTTGGCTTTTTCTTTTTTGTGGCTACAGCTAGGGGTGATATTCAAAATATTTAGCAGCTAGTTGCCCAATGGCCACCTGCCAATTAGAACAGATACTGACTTTAGCACAAAGTCAAGTTCCTGGAGGTCAACAGCTGTTCTGGGTGTTAACTCTTTAGTTGCTGAATAAGAAGGAGGTCTGGTAGTCTGGAGGCTGGAAGGTGGAGATGGGGCCACTTAGGAAAGACTTGGCAGCAATTTACTAACTGGTAGAAGAGCTTTTCAGTATTACAACAGTGTGGCTCTTGACAGAACGTCAGCCTGGCAAAGCAGAACTTGCATGGTCTATCCCCTTTGTTTTTATAAGACCTGCCTCTTCTCTGGTCTAACCATCTCATTCCCTCTTTACTAATGTTATCAGAAATTTCATATTGGTTAATCCGTATTGGCTGGGCTAACTTCTCCCTTTCTCCCAGACAAGAGTCTTAAAGAATTAGTCTTTCATCTGAGTGCAAACCTATAATCCCAGAGGCTCCAGGGGGAGGCAGGAGGATCACAAGTTCAAAGCCAGCTTCAGCAATTTAGCGAGGACCTAAAGCAACTTAGAGAGAACCTATCTCTAAATAAAATATATATATTTTAAAAAAGGCTGTGGATGTGGCTCAGTGGTTAAGCACCCCTGGGTTCCATCCCCAGTCCCCCCCCCCCCAATAGTCTTTCACCATTGGTAAAGTTTTCTGTTTCCTAAAAAAGAACAGAATGTTAGAGATGTAAGTGGAGGGAGACAGCAGCTAGCTGGTTACTGGTGACATAAATTATTCCTTTTTATTTTAGTCTTGGTATTTTTTTTCACCTGTGATGAGCTAAGAGCCATCAGATTCTTGAGTGTCAGCTGGACAAAGAAGTATAATTCACTAACCTCTGTAAGAAGAAAAGAAAAATAAGGGGATGAATGGAGAGAGAAAGAAAGAAAGGGAGAGATGTAAGAGGAAGGAAATAAAGTAATATTCTTTTCCTTGATTTAGTCTGTCCTCCTTGATCACAAAGCCACAGGATTCAAGTCCACATAGTTACTCCTTCAGCAACTCCCTGAAAAATATTTGCCTTTAATTCCACTTTTTCCTGCTTGGATTTTGCACACCAGCCTTAGTTTCATGGTATTTCCAAACTCTTATGACCAGATGTTCCTCATTATGAGGTGACTCATCACATTTGGTCAGCAGTCATGAATGCAGTAGAAAGGACCCCAAGGGACTGGTGAACCCCATCCCCTCAAGATATTGTTATTCCAACTGCCAAGATTTCAGTCTTTGATGATTGAGATCTTAATTTTAACCATAGAAGTCTAACATAGTGGTGAACTTAGTATGTGCTATATATTGGCAACTAACAGTATCATCTTATTATAAAATTTTTGGCAGAGAAATTTCATAAATTATTTGAAAAGAGGTAAGAATATATTTTATGCATATTAATTAGGATATATAAAAATAAATGGGCACTGGTAAACCTCCATTCAATTTTAGAAGTAGAATGTAATCAATATTCACTTTGGGGACCTAATTTTCAGTGGTTTCCAAACACTGGCTAATAGTAAACTGTGTTTTCTTTCTTTCTTTTTTTTAAATGTTTATTTTTTAGTTGTAGGTGACAGAATATCTTTATTTTATTTTTATGTGGTGCTGAGGATGGAACCCAGTGCCTTATGCGTGCTAGGCGAGCACGCTACCACTGCGCCATAATCCCAGCCCTGTAAACTGTGTTTTCTATAGCAGGTCTGACAGAATGACTTTGATATTGTTATCTCATTCTACCTGGGTTTTCTTTCATGATGAAAATCATTTAATCTTTTGAAAAATGTCCATCTAACCCAGTCTTTATACAGACTCCTTGTTCCCTTAGAATCTCTCTCAAACAGTAGCTGTCAACTTTGATGTAACTTCAGATCAACTGGGAAGATTAGAAAAATCCTAATCCCTTGGCTCTGACCCAGACCATAAAATCAGAATATCAAAGGGTGCAACCCAGGTCTACATGCTTTTTAAAGTTCGAGATAATAAATCCTCCTCCTACTCTTCCTCTTCCTCCTTCTCCTTTTCCTCCCTTTCATATCCGCCCCCCTTTTTCTCTCTTTCACTCTCTTTTTGGTACTGGGAATTGAATCCAGAGAAACTCTACTAGTAGGCCACGTCCCCAACCCTTTTTATTTTATTTTTAAAATTTTGAGACAGGGTCTCTCTAGGCTCCCCAGACTGGCCTCAAACTTGCAATCCTTCTGCCTCAGGCTGCCAAGTAGCTAGGATTACAAGTGTGCACCACCTTATCCAACCTCCAGGTGATTCTAATGTGCCCCCAAAAGTCCACTAAATCTTTACCCTCAATGGACATAGTATCTGAAAGCCAAGACTTCATTAACTGTTTTAGCAATCTAGAGACTCTAATTTACCACTTAGGGATGAGGCTATCATCTCTGTCTCCCTCTCCACTGTGTTAGTTCCCCATCTCCTCTGAGATTCTGTTGCTTGCAACCCCACTCCTGGAATAAACTTCTATGTTTGTTAGGGTAGTTTGGTATTTTCTTTGCAAAAATACAAGGGAAGTTTCTGAAATTTTCAGGAAAGAAATGGTTGGGGTATACTGTAAAGACATGGGTGGGTTGGAACTGGTAATCTACTTGGAATCTGAGGTTGGGCTAGGAATTGGCCACTCTCTCTTCCATTTCTCATGGCCTATGGAGCTTCTCGCCTGGCACTGTTCTCTTTCTCATTGTCCCTCCTCTAACTGGTGGTGGATTCTTCCTTGTCAGACTCAGAGTGTCTCTATTAGGTAACTCCTAGTATAGTCATTTGTGACCAGGGTCCAGTTAGGAGATAGTGAAAGCCCAAGGCTAAGAATGTAAAAGGATGGGCCAGGCATAGTGGTGCATGCCTGTAATCCCAGCTGCTCAGGTGTCTGATGCAAGAGAATTGCAAGTTCAAGACCAGCTGGGGCAACTTAGTGAGATTCTGTCCAAGAATAAAAAATCAAAAGATCTTGGGAATATAGCTCAATAGTAGCATGCCTCTGGGTTCAATCCCCAGTCTAAGTAAGTAAGTAAGAAAATAAATAAGTAAATGGAAAAGGTTACCATGCAAATAGAAATAAGAAAGAGGGAGAGGTCATATTAATATCAAACAAAATAGACTTTAAACAAAAAAATGTTACTAGATAATAATGTTTCATAATAATAAATAATTGTTCTACCAAGAAGATAGAACAATTATGTTTATATATGCAAACTAACAATAGAGCCCTAAATTCAAGCCAGGCGTGGTGGCACAGGCCTGTAATACCAGCACTTTGGGAGGCTGAGACAGGAGAATCATGAGTTCAAAGCCAGCCTCAGCAAAGACAAGGCGCTAAGCAACTCAGTGAGACCTTTTCTCTACATAAAACACAAAATAGGGCTGGGGATGTGGCTCAGTGGTTGAGTGCCCCTGAGTTCAATCCCCAGTACCAAAAAAAAAAAAAAGAAAGAAAGAAAATGACAGAATCAAAGGGAGAAATAGACAATTCAATAATAATAGCAGGAGACTTTAATATTCTGCTTTCCATAATGAAGAAACCACAGGCAGAAGAACAAAAAATAAATTTAAAACTGAAACAACAGCATAAAATGACTAGACCTAGCAGATATCTATAGACTATTCTACCCACCAACTGCACAATATGTATTCTTCAGAAGTGTACTTGGATATTCTCTAGACTAGACTTTGTGTTAGGTCATAAAACTAGTCTCAATACATTTAATAAGATTGAAATCACACACAGCATGTTCTCTAATCACAATAAAATAAAATTAGAAGTCAATAGTAGGAATTTGGGAGGTTCAAAATTATGTGAAAATTAAACAACAACTCCTAAATAACCTATAAGTCAAAGAAGGAATCATTTTGGAAAATACTTTGAGATGAATGAAAATGAACAATATACTAAAACTTATGGGATGCAGGTAAAGCAGTATGTAGAGGGATATTTGTACTTGTAAATGCCTACATTAAAAAAAAAACAAGGGGGCTGGGGTTATGGCGCAGTGGTAGCGTGCTCACCTAGCACGCGGGAGGCACTGGGTTCGATCCTCAGCACCACATAAAAATAAAATAAAATATTGTGTCCACCTACAACTAAAAAATAAATATTAAAAAAAAAAAAAACAAGGAGGGCTGGGGCTATAGCTCAGTGGTAGAGTGCTTGGCTAGCATGCATGAGGCACTGGGTTCGATCCTCAGCACCACATATAAATAACAAGTGAATAGGGGCTGGGGCTGTAGCTCAGGGGTAGAGCGCTTGCCTAGCATGCGTGAGGCACTGGGTTCGATCCTCAGCACCACATATACATAATAAATAATAAATGAATAAAATAAAGATCCATCAACAACTAAAAAAAATTAAAAAAAAATAACAAGTGAATAAAATAAAGATCCATCAACAACTAAAAAAATATTTAAACAAAAACAAAAACAAAAAACAAGGAGCCAGGCGCACGCCTGTAATCTCAGTGACTCAAGAAGCTGAAGCAGCAGGATCATAAGTTCAAAGCTAGCCTTAGCAAAAGCGAGGTGCTAAGCAACTCAGTAAGACCCTGTCTCTAAATAAAATACCAAAAAAGGCGGGGAGCTGGGGATATGGCTCAGTGGTCGAGTGCCCCTAAATTCAATCCCTAATACTTACTCCCCGCGCCTCCCCAAAAAAACCCCAAGAAGGATCTCAAATCAGTAATCAACTATTCTGGGCTGGGATTGTGGCTCAGTGGTAGAGCACTTGCCTCACATGTGTGAGGCACTGGTGTTTGATCTCAGCACCACATAAAATAAATAAGTAAATAAAGGTATTGCGTCCATCTACAACTAAAAAAAAATTTTTTAAAAAATAATCAGCTGGGCGTGGTGGTGCAAGCCTGTAATCCCAGCACTTAAGGAGGCTGAGACTGGAGAATCGTGAGTTCAAAGCCAGCCTCAGCAACGGTGAGGTGCTAAGTAATTCAGTGAGACCCTGCCTCTACGTAAAACACAAAATGGGGCTTGGGATGTAGCTCAGTGGTCCAGTACCCCTGAGTCCAATCCCCGGTACCCACCCCCAAATAAGACCAAAAAGCAGAAACAATCCAAAGGTCCGCCAACTGATGAATGGAAGACCAATGTGGTGTATCCATAGAATGGACTATTATTTGACAATAGAGAGCAGTGCAGTACTGACACATTCTACGACATGCATGGACCTTGAAAGCATGCTAAGTGAAAGCAGACAGACACAAAAGCTCACATATTGTATAAGCATGTATATCTGAAATGTCCAGAGTAGGAAAATTCATAGAGACAAAAGTAAATTAATAGTTGTCCAGAACTGTGAGGAGTTGACAAACGACCTCCAAAGAGTATGGAGTTTCTTTTTGGAGATTATAAAAATGTTTTAAAACTGATGGTGCTGATGGTTACACAACTGTGTGAATACAGTGAAAGCCACTGAACTGTATAGCTTATTCATTTATTATTTGGTACTGGAGATTGAACCCTGAGATGCTCTACCACTGAGCTACATGCCCTGTCCTTTTAATTAATTAATTATTTTTTTGGTATGGGTGATATAACCCAGCGGTGCTTTACCACTGAGTCACATCTCCAGCCCTTTTTATTTTTTTTTGAGACAGGGTCTCACTAAGTTGCAAAGGCCTTGCTAAGTTACCGAGGCTAGTTTGAACTTGCAGTCCTCCTGCCTCAGCCTACTGGGATTACAGGTTTGGCCACCACGCCCAGCCCTTTTTATTTTTTATTTTGAGATGAGATCTCGCTAAGTTTTCCTGGCTGGCCTTGAACTTATGATTCTCTTGCCTCAGCCTCCTGAGTCGCTGGAATTACATACTTGAAGTGGGTAAATTGTATGATATGTGAATTTTATCTCAACAAATCTGTTCAAAAAAAAAAACAACAAACAAACAACTTTTTAAAGTCCAAAGCCTGCTTTCCTTTAGAAATTGGGGGCAATGTAACTGGAAGGCATCATGAAGGTTTATGACCTGCCCTAGACAGGAGGTCAAATAGGGAAGGCTGACCTGAGACAGTGGCAAGGGAGGTGCTTCCATCAATAGTACATGGTAATCTGAAGCCCATAACAACCAAGAAAAAAGGAAAGGTCTGGTAAGAATCTCCCACACTGTCCATTTCCAGGTCCTACTCACTCCTAACATATCTCCTTATTGTCTGTCTCATTGCCAAATTTATCTAGCTTCTGTTCCACTGCCACAGTGGAACACAGATCTCATGTGTCACTCTCTCAAATATGCACACACATACATGAGTCCTTCTCTTTGACCAGGGAGCCATGTGTCTTCTTTGGTCATGGCACATCCTCCTTTGCTCACCCTGTTCCCTCAAGTTGGAATGTCTGTCAGTCTTCAGTCGAAATTATCTACGTTCTTCAAGGTCTAGTTATAATCCTACCACCATCATGTAACTTTTTCCCCCCATCGTACTCCCTAGTCTTGGAGCACACAGTCTGGTAGAGACGATAAAAAACACAATTGGGTTCTCTATTACAATGTGATACTACTGTGACTGGTGTGTGCCCAGTGTCCTAGGAGGGGAAGGGAGCAGGGTAGAAACTGTTCAGTTAGTCAAAAGATAGAAAATTCCACACTCAAGTTGACTTCCCAGCCTGAGGCTTAGAACTCCATGCAGAGGCATTGATTTCATTCTAATGGATTATCTTTCTACCAATCTGCTATTAAGTTTGGAAGCCATGTCCCTATCTTCCCTCACCCTCCCACCATCTTTCAGGAGCTTCAATTTTATTACAATATTTGTGAGAAACAAATTTATTAAGAATCGTCTCTGGGATCACAGAAACATGGGAAAAAGGACAGAGAAGATCAAGGCAGGGGGAAGTGTCCCAAGAAAAACAGTCTCTGATGTCTCCCCAGGTGGGAGTGGGACAAGCAGCCCACTTGTCTCTAGGTCGCTCCGGATGCCCTTGTGGCTGGAATCCATGTGGAGAAGCCTGAGGGAGTTTGCACACCTCCATCCTGCAGCTGCTCCACATTAGTGAGATCCTGTGGGATCTGTCTTTCTGAGGAGGTAGATACAGTAATTAGCATGAGTTAATCATCCCGTGGTGTATAGATCTATCTAAACATTACATTGTACCCCATAAATGTATGCAGTTAGGATTTGTCAGTTGTAGATGACATTAATAAAAGTGTTTGTAAAACAAAATGCTGGACCATCCCACCTACTTGCCTTTGTCTGTCTGTGTCTCAACTGTCCACTTTTTTCTTGAATCCAGGGTGTATGTCTGCCCTCCATTCATTGGAACCACTTTGTTTCTGAATCCAGGGCATCTCTTTCAGGCTGGCACACAGAAACATGTCATGCATGTTCCTAGACTTCAGGTGGCAATCCTCATAGCCATCCCCGTCCAGCTCTCGTCACAGGTACAGGCTACTGTGGGGTTGCCCAGTGGAGAGGGAGTTTTCTTCTGATGATGTACCCTGAGAGGTCTCGCTGCTCTTTGGCCCCCACTCACTGCTACTCATCCAGGGATTGGGATATGCTGGGGGCTGCTCTGGAGAAGCATGCTGGGAGTGGGGGATCTTCACATTCAGGCTGCAGAGAGAAATGACAGGCAGGCTAGCTCTTGTGCCACCCTTCTGCCCTGACTTGTTGTCCTGAGCCGGCTGATGCTCACAGGACAAGAAGGCAGAGATGCAAAGAGCAGACTTGTTGGCACTCTTGGCACAGAGCATGAAGCTGGAAGAATTTGAGGCTGGGGGACAAAGCCCAACCTTTGGATGCCCAGGCTGAACTTGGATTGTGCACCCCCACCCCTAGGTTGGCTGGGTGCTGGAGCATGAGATATGTAGCCATCAATATATCAAATTGTCTCTTTACCAAAGATAAATAAGTCTCATAACCTGTGTCATACATGATCCTCACTGTTGTAGGGTCTGTGTGGTTGGGGAGGGGTTTGCTAGGATGAATCAATTATTCCTCATCCTGGCTTAGCCATGAACGCCCCAGGACTTGGTCTACCATGGACTTCTGTGTGAGGTCAATGGTCAGTAAGTGACTGATGATGCTTTGCACTTGGGCAGAAAGGTGAGAAGGAATGTCATATCTTTCCTGCAAGATCTGCTCCTTTAGATGCGAAAAGGTGTTCCTCTTAAATAGGTGACACCCCATGACCACAAAGTATAGGAGGACACCCAGGCTTCAGACGTCCACTGCAGGGTCATCATATTCTTCCCACTGTAGAGTTCTGAGGCACGGTATGGAGGGTGCTGCAGAACTTGTCCAGCCTCTGCCCAGCCATGCACCTGCAGTCTAGGCTGCAGCTGGAGATTGTGATATTTCCTCCAGCACCCACCAGGATGTTCTCCAGTTTCAGGTCTCTGTGCATGATGCCCTTCTTGTGGCATTAGCGCACCAGGCTCATGATCTGCCTCAACATTCTGGGCTTCCTACTGCATGCCAGTGGCCTCTGAAATGTGGTGCCGTTGTTGTCCCCCATTCACATTCTCCATCACAATATAGATGTTTTCTTTTTTTTTTTTTTAATTTTTTTTATTGTAGATGGACACAATGTCTTTATTCTATTGCTTTGTATGTGGTGCTGAGGATCGAACCCAGGGCCTCACGCATGCGAGGCAAGCGTGCTACCGCTGAGCTACAATCCCAGCCCCTATAGATGTTTTCTATGGTTTCAACAAGGTGAAACAATTTGTTCACATCTGGGTTTTTCACGGTGTTCATTATATCCAATTTACAAATAAAGAAGGGCAAGTTTTCCTTGCCCTGTGTGACTTGCATGACCACCTCTGTCCCCATGAGGCCATGTTGGAGACAAAGCTATGACCTGGGCAAAGGTGCCCTGCATGATGTCACTCAGATGGCACATGAGGGTATCCTCGAAGGAGGAGCTGGTGTAGAGGCCCTGCCGCACACTCATATCCCCCCGCCTCTGATTACACTAACTCTGCATCCTAGCAGTAGCACTAAGAATGCTAGCTACAAGTTTTAGAAATTAAAACCTGTAAGATGCTACAATGGCCATTTCAAGTCCAAAAATGTATAATAACTTTTGGCTTTTGAAGGCCTCACTGTGTCCACACTTCAGATATTCAATTCCTTTTTCTTTCAACTCAGAATGATTGATGTCAAAAGGGTGGTGGCGGGCTGGGGCTGTAGCTCAGGGGTAGAGCGCTTGCCTAGCATGCGTGAGGCACCGGATTCGATCCTCAGCACCACATATAAATAACAAATGAATAAAATAAAGATCCATCAACAAATAAAAAATATATATATATAAAAAAAGGGTGGTGGCACTTCACCCCCATTCTCATACTGTAACACAATTCTGTTCCCTAAGACACTGTGTGGGTATCATTAACACCTATGGGGCTGAGAAGAAGGAAGATTTCATCATAATTTCTCCAGAGGTCCTTGTTAGATTTCCTACCAGAAACCCTGGAATCCAGAGGGTAATGGGTTGATACATTCAAAGTGATGGAAGAAAAAAATTGTCAGCCAAGAACCCCATGGCCAGCAGAAGGATCCTTCCACAGGAGATAGAAATGGAAGCATCCCCAGAAGCCTTGTTCCATTTATGATCCTTTAACAAAATACCCTACACTGGGTAATTTACAAATAACAGAAATTGACTTCTTGCCGCTCTAGAGTCTGGGACGTCAAGGTGCTAGGTGATCCAATGCATGGAGAGGGCTGGCTTTCTCCTCCTAACGTAGCACATGTGGCTGTGTCCTCACATGGTAGAGGGGGTAGAAGAACTGAACTCAGCACTTCAAGTTCTTTTCTTTCTTTCTTTTTCTTTTTTCTTTTTCCCTCTAGTACTGGTGATTGAACCTAGCGCCTCGTGTATGCTAGGCAAGCTCTCTAACCACTGAGCTACATCCCCAGCTGTTTTTACTTTGAGTTAGAGTCTCACTGAACTGCTCAGGCTGGCTTCAAATGTGCCATCCTCCTGCCTCTGTTCCCTCAGTAGCTAGGATTACAGACGTACACCTTAATATATGTACTTTTTATGTGTGTGCAGTGCTGGGGATCTATCTGGGGCCTCGTGCATATTAGACAAGCACTCTTTTCTAAAGGTGCACAGCCCGTCCATGAGGTCGGTACCCCATGGCATAACTCCTCCTGAAGGTCCCACTGCTCTATTCTGTTGCATTATGGTTGAAGTTTCAACAATAATTTTGGAGGGGCACACATTCAAACCACAGCACCAGATAAACACAAGTCAAGAGAGTTGGTCACCACCAGATGTGTCCTGAGTGAGGGGAGTCCTTCAGGTTGCTTTGGAAGACATTAGACAGGAACTCAGAGCACCTGCTCATTCTGCTGCAGCAGTGGAAGGGACGGGTCCAGCTCCGAGCTGGTGTAGATGGACATGAGCGTGAACCCAACAGCGGGGCACAGGCCAGCCTTACCATCCATGTTGGACTCCACCTCAGGGAGGTGAGGCTGTGTTAGTTCCCACTGAGAGGGTGATGACCTGCTGGTGCACAGCCCAGCAGGTCACGAGGATCCAGTACTGCTAGTAATTCTGGTAGGTGAGGAGACCCAAGAGAGACAGACTGATGCTGTTAGTGTCCTTAGAGGTCATGTTCTGGAAGAACTTGAAAGGCTTGAGGACCTCAGTCTGTGAGTAGCTGGCCCTGGTTCCCCCGCTCCATTGCCAAGTCAAAGTGGGGCAGTTGCTCAGGGTGACTACCTTGCTCTCCCAATGGGGCATGAGGTCATTGATCCTCAGGGGCAGCTCCAAGGTCTAGCCCATGGCATTTCCACCCAGCGTGGGGTGAAATCCAGTCCTGTGCTTTTTTTCCCTTTTGGTACCAGGGATTGAACTCAGGGACACTCGACCACTGAGCCACATCCCCAGCCCTATTTTGTGTTTTATGTAGAGACAGGGTCTCACTGAGTTGCTTAGCACCTTGCTGTTGCTGAGGCTGGCTTTGAACTTGTGATTCTCCTGTCTCAGCCTCCCTAAATGCTGGGATTACAGGCGTGCGCAATCATGTCTGGCTGCTACTCAAGGATTTTAAGAGAGAAACTTGGATGAGCACAAGTGATATTAGAGATGGAATCTAAATCCACAGTTTCCAACCCATTTGGAAAGAAGAAAGAAGAAAGACTCTTCTTTCTTTTTTTGGAGTGCTGGGGATCAAGCCCAGGACCTCGCACATGCTAGGCAAACACTTTACCACTGAGTGATACCCCTAACCCAAGACACTCTTTTCTTAAAGTTCAAGTTGAATTCAATTTTTAAAAGCAGACAAAACAGTCACCTGATTCGAAATCCAAAAAGTATAGATCTCTGGAAGATCTCTCTGCCTAGCCCTAATTTACAGATGGTGTGATCCTTATCTCTAGTCCCAGCTTCCTGCTTCGGGGGAAACCAAAGTTGCCAGATTCCCCATGGCTGGGTATGGGCAAACATACATCTTGCAGCCCTCTGCTCTGGCTACTCTGTTTTTCAGTTAATATATCTTAGAGATTGTTCCACAACAGTTCTTTTTTTTTTTTAGTTATACATGGACACAATGTCTTTATTTTGTTTATTTATTTTAATGTGGTGCTGAGGATTGAACCCAGTGCCTCACACATGGGAGGCAAGCGCTCTGCCACTGAGCCACAACCTCAGCCACAACAGTTCTTGAGAGGTTCTTCATTCTTTTTCATGACTGTCTGGTATTCCATTATATGAAGTTACAAAATTTTTTACATTTTGCACATGTACAAGTATATCTGTAGCATTAATTTTGGGAGTCTCTTTAACATCAAAAAGTTTCACTGAACCCCATGAAGAAAGTTGTATTGATTTTAAAAACACATAATAACAGAAGACTGCTCTGATGATTCAGTAATGATTTTAAGTGGGTTTATACTTTCACGAACATGTTATTTACATAAATTTGAAACATATATGAGACACATCATTTATCCGGTCCATAGACAATGTCTGGTGTGAACATGGGTTCAAATACCTGCCAACACTAACTGGGCATTTCTCTCCATCTACAGGACATGGTGTCTGAGTGGCTACTGGGTAAAGCCGAGGTGGGAATACAAAATAGTTCCTGTATCTTTGATATCCTTACTAAAATGATAAGCACCAGGTTTGGGAAAGAGGAAGATGCATGATTTGACCACATTGAGTTTACTGTGTCTCTAAAATATGTATATAGGATTTTAAGTTCTGCAGCATTGAACTAATATCTCACCCCAAACGTAGGAATATCCTGAATGAGCCTGAGAGGTTTCTGAGATAATGTTGAAGGTATTTGGAAGAGTGGTCAGACAGCTTGGACCACAGCATCTGAGTCTCTGGAGCCCATTCTCAGAACCCAGAGTCAGGGCAATTCACTTCTTTGATATCAATACAGTAGTCAAATATCTATTGGGAACGCTCTCAGGTTCCAGGCCCTGTTTTGGAGCCTTGCTATGTGGGTGGTGCCCACAAAGTAGTAGCAGGTACACAGAGACACATGTAATTCAATAGTCACGTTACATCTAATGTGAAGATTTTGGGGGTCCTAAAATGTTTCCACAAACCCTGGGATGCGCCTTCTTCCAAAGGCAGAGTCTAATTCCCTTCCCCTTGAATGTATGCTAGACTTAGGGACTCACTTCCAAGAAAGAATGTAATGGAAATGATAGTGTGTGACTTCATGAAAGATATTTTGCTTCCACTGTGTTCTTTTGGATCATCCATTCTGGGGAAAGCCAGCTGCTATGTCATGGGGACATTCAAGCAGCCTGTAGGGAGGCCTGTACAGGAGGAACTGAGGCAGGCTGCCAATAACCAGCCCCAACCTGCTTTCCAGGTGAGTGAGTCATCTAGGAAACAGATTCTCGAGTGCAGTGAAGCCAGCAGGTGAATTGCGCCCTCCAGTCCCAAGTCTTCCAGTGGAGGCCCCAGATGTGGAGCAGAGCCAGGCCAATCCTGCCAGCCCTGAATTGTTAGCCATAGAACGGTGATAGAATAAATGAAAACTACCATTCTAAGCCACTATGCTTTGAGGTAATTTGTAATGCAGCAAAAGATAACTGATAAAGGGTGGCAGGTATAGACAGGATGTTAAGGGAATACCAGGATTGGGTACTTAGCTTTATTTGGGAGGTCTAGGAGGCTTTCTGAAGGAAAGGAGAGAAATGAGTCTTAGAGGAAGCATAAGAATAGTCCAGAAGGTTGGGAGGGTATTCCAAGCCTAGGGAATGGCACAAATAAGGGTAGGGAAGTTTAAAACAGGATGAAGTATGAAGATGAGCTGTGCCTGTAACTTACCCCTTTTGAATAGGGTCCAAGGTGAGTCAAGTTCCTACCTAGTTCTGCTCTAGAATAACTGCAATTAACATACATCTTATTGGTGAATGTACTTAGCAGATGATAAAGCATCTGAACTTTTTAATCTGTTGACTTTTCATGAAAAGAAATTTCAGGAAGTTTGACATATTACTTTTTTGGGGGGGTTACTGGGGATTGAACTCAGGGGCACTCGACCACTGAGCCACATCTCCAGCACTGTTTTGTGTTTTATGTAGAGACAGGGTCTCACTGAGTTGCTTAGTGCCTCGCCATTGCTGAGGCTGGCTTTGAACTCGCGATTCTCCTGTCTCAGCCTCCCAAAGTGCTGGGATGACGTGCGCCACCATGCCCGGCTTAACATATTAATTTTTTAGCATAGGAACATCCCATTTTATTAAAAAAGATTTCCAGACCTAGCTGAGCTACAGAATCACCTGGGACCTTAAAAAAGTCAGAATTCTGGGGCCCAACCTAGACCTACTAAACCATCTCTGGCAGGACCATGGGTTTAATCCAATGTTCTCACTTTACAGATGAGAACAGAAGATGCACGGGACAGAGTTGAGACTAGAATGCTGGCTCTTCTGTTCCTGTCTGTGGTTTTGCTGCCTTACTCCTCTGACACCTAGCAGACCGTACAGCAAGTCATAGCCATGTAATGGTAAACAACCAAATGAGCTAAAGAGGCTCTGCTTACAATGTGGACCCAATCTTTGCATTCTGCCTCTCCAAAATCCATTAGCAAAGGGAATTCCATATGCTACGGTACTTTTATGTCTTTTACCTTTAAACTTTTGTCTTAGCTTTTACTCTTATTTCTCTTACCCCTGCTGCTAGGGATGGAACCCAGGTCATCGTACATGCTAGGCCACCACTGGGTCACATCTGCAGCCCCTTACTTCTCCTATTCTTAACCACACATATTTTAAAAATTGAGATATAATTCCTCACTTTACCATCTTAAGTTTGCAGTTAGTAGTTTCTAGTACTGTGTATTCACAGGGTTATATAACCACCAGTGCCATCTAATTCCAGAACATTTTTATCACCAAAAAGAAACTCTACCATTAGCAGTATTCTTCATTATTCTCTCCTCTCACCTCCAGCAACCTTTCTGACTCTGGGGATTTGAATTCTGATTTTGATTCTTTCATGTAAATGTTATACAATATGTGACCTTTTGTGTCTGTCTTCTTTAACTTAGCTAATATTTTAAGGTTCATGTGGTAGCAAGTGTCAGTCTTTATTCCTTTTTATGGCTGAATAATATTCCATTTCATACATATACCACATTTTGTTTATCTGTTCATCTGTTGATGAACATTTAAGTTGTTTCAATTTTTTGGCTATTGTACATAATATACACAATGCTGCTATAAATATTAATACATAAGTTTTTGTTGAGTGTTTACTTTTTTAAGGAATGACCCAACTGTTTTTTATAATCACATATACTTGTTCACTGAAGTAATAACTTTTTTCTTTCACTTATTCATAAGAGAAAAATACACTCAGAAGTAACACAGTTTTGAAACTTTGTGTAAATATGGAGGATTGAATAATTACATTTTCTATTTTTCCCTCCTGAAATATGGTAAGAGATTTTCTTTTACCCTCACAGACAAAGAAAATATAAAGAAGAAAACAATA
>PVHX01013344.1:23205-46035 GCA_004024805.1 Geosciurus inauris | reverse complement strand
CATATACAAGCTTTTTGGACAACCCAGTAGACTTGGGACTGTTGGTTTAGAAAAATCACTGAAGATTCTTAAATCCAGAAAGATTAAATAACAATGATCTCCAGCTGTTTTTATTCTTGCACTCTTGGCTTTTTCTTCCTAGCCTTATGAATTGGCTTATGGTTCTGCTTTGTTGTTGGAATTTAGGGGAAGTACAGTGATGATAACTCTGGGACCTCTGTGCTGGCTCTTGCCCAACCCAGGAAAGGGTTTTATTTTTTGTCTTATACCTGTTTTTTTTTTTTTTTTTTTTTTTTTTTTTTTTTTTTTTTTTTTTTTTTTTTTTTTTTTTTTTTTTTTTTTTTTTTTTTTTTTTTTTTTCGGTTTGTTTTCTTCTATTATTTCTTAGCTTTTACATAGAGCAGATAGGTTTATTTCTGTGATTGGCTAATGAGTGTTTGTTTGTTTGTTTCTCTTTTTTTTGTGATTGAAGGAAGGGATAGATGGAAGAGAACCATTTATGGAACACCTGCTTACATGCCAGGAACTGCCAGCTGCCTTACAGAAGTTAAAACTTGATTAATTTGTAATCCTATAAAGTAGTTGCTGACATTTTCCTTTCATATTTGGGAAACTGAGGCACAGAGAAACTTAAGCTTGAACCATAGTTGAAACTTTGAGGTTAAGAGGATGGGAGAAGGGCTTTCTAAGTGGGCATGAAAGTATATGTGTATGTGCATATATATATAGGTACAAATGGACATCTGGGGCCATTAGAATACAGAATGTGTTGCTGGAGAAATAATGGTTCATATGTCATTCTGTTCTTATTTCATTTTAACCCATTATATCCCATCCTATGTATGGGACACCTATAAAAACTTGAATTAAACAATTTTATAGGTGTCTTATAAAAGTTTTTAGGTTTTTATAGGTGTCCTAAATTTAGGATGATGGGACATAATAGTTAAGGGTCAGAAATGCTTTTCTAACGTGTGTGTGCTTGAGGATATATTTTATTTATTTTCATTATTTTATTTTATTAGAGCATGATAGTTATACTTAATAGTTGGGTTCATCCTGACAAAATCATACATGCATGGCTTCTGACCCATTCCATTTCAGTCCTCTTTCTCCTAACCGCCTCCACTTCACTGTTCCCCTTGCCCCTCCGTTATTCATCCTTTATTGGTGCTTTTCACACACACATAAAGGTGAAATGCCCTGTGATTTTGTTAAATTCACTTTGCATTTTGTGTGTATTTTATATGATAGTTACTTCTGTTTTTGTGGGGAAGGGGTTTAACTCATTTGAATGAATCATTATCAGTTTGAATTTTTAACAACAGGTAGTAAACACATGGGTTTATTGATGATTTTCTGCATACATGAGGAAGTTTTGTGAGGCACTTGAGCTGGCAGGAGTGGAGAAGGAAGACTTGCAATATTCCACCAGTTCAGTGCATTTTGAAGTTGGTTCTAATAATTATAGTTGTTACAAAATGTGAACTGATACTCAATTTTAGAAATAAATTATATCCATTATCTAGTGATTGTATCATGATTTTACACAAAACCTAAAAGCAATTCCTAAATTAAAAATTCAAGATGATGTCCTTTTATGTAACAAGTATAGGTTGGCTGAAGGATATTAGAGGAAATATTTTGTTGAGACTTGACCACCAACTCATCAGGTACCTTTAGTCAATGTTTTATTTTAAGTTTGGACCTGTCAGGAAGTTGAGGACAGGAGTCTAACAAAGGTCTGGGCTTCCCAGGTTCTAGAGCAAGCTCAATAAGGAAGCAGCAGGTGTGAAATTCTGAGCGCTGATGTGTTGTTAACCATGTGCCCAGTTTGTTGAGAAGGCAGGTTGTGTTTGCTGGGTCTGTGTAACTCTTTCAAGTGTCATTGGGAGAATAATGTATCAGTTGTATTTACCTGGTAGTATATTTTCTTGGGAGTTTTCAAGATAAGCATATCTAGAGTGTTCTCATTCTCAGAATTGCTTTCATTTCCCTTTCAAACTTTAAGAGTCCATGTAGTGGTATTCATATGTGTGATCATCTACAACTGGTGCTCTTGGCCCTCGTTCCCCCTTCTCACTTTTACATGTTCTTTGGGGACCGCAGGTGCACAGAACAGAGTTGATCCTGCTCTTAAGACCATGGCACATTGTTTATACAAGATTCTTTTGTTGGATTTTATTTTTTCCTTCTTGTCCTCTATCTCCAATTCTGTGTCAAGCCCTCTTCTAACACACACTCAGATGTGTTGAATGTATGTAGACAGATAGAATAGTGTTTTGTTAATTTTTAAATTTAATTACATTCTTGAAATTTGTCCATGTATCCATATGTAAATCTTTTTTTTTTTTTAAATTCTGGCTCTACCATGTAGTGGGTTGTCAGATCTTATATATCTCTTTCCCCAATGGTAGATAAGCTACATTGAGGTCAGCTTTGCAGTCATAAGTGATACTGCAGTAAACATCCTTGTCACCTTCCACTGTGTGTGAGAACTTCACAGGTATACTCCACAGAATTGCTAGGCCTTTGCATATGTGCTTATTTCATTTCACAAAGTCTCAGCTCTTGAGATGGCTACTATCAAATTCTACTCCTGTTTGAATACATGATTCAGCAGGAGCTTTCATTCATTACTTAGGGAAGGGAAAAACACATAAGGAATACAATTCCTTTACTGAAGCATTGGTTTCATGACAAAGTTCCTGTAAGCTAGTTTTCAGTCATATTAAAAATCATTACTCTTCTATTCAATGTCATCCTGTATTTTCTTTCAATAACGTTAGGTTAGTATGATAGGAGAATAGATACAGTCTTTTAGAGGACATCTCTGTAATGCCTATATGATTGGACAAGGTTATGGAAATGCTGTAAGTACTAAGATTTTTTTTAAATTTTCATTTTACAGGGCGCCAATGCCTCGGCATTAGAGAAAGAGATTGGTCCAGAACAGTTTCCAGTTAATGAGCACTATTTTGGATTAGTCAATGTAAGTATCCATTGATACTTAGCTTTCAGAATCATGTGTGAAGCCAGTTGAGGAATGATGAATGTACTTCATAATTTATTAAAGAAAAATTGATGGCTGTTATTACTAGAATTGGATGCCAAGAGACTTGATTTACAGTTGTAAAATGATGAAGGAAAAGTTGCCTAAAGTTTTAAGAGTCTTAGAATAGTTTCTTGTTAGCTTCATTTTTCCTGTTTTGTTTCAAAAGTTTCTCATAACAAAACTTGCATCTGTAGTGTAGACCAGGTGATCTCTTGATTTTTTTTTTTTTTAAGTATTATTTAACTATAAGTAGAATACATGTACAGGCATATAAATATAGCTATGTAAATGCCTCCATGCATCCAAAGGGTATTTGTTAGTTTACTTCTGACTTAACCAGTCCTATATATGTAAAGGTGCAAAGTAAAGGGAAAAATACATCCCTATCTTTGTGGTAACAATTCTAATTATGCATTATTAAAACTCTGGAAGAACTTGAGAATTTTTAAATTTGAATGTTGTTGGTTCTGAACCATTGGAGACTACCACAAATCCATGTTATATGATTGTTGTGTTAGTTTATTGAATACTGTTATACATCCTGTTAGGTGGATCGATCCATGGAGAATGTTTTTAAAATGTGTGTGTGTGCATGTGCTAAAACTGATAACGGGTTATATTGAGTAAATTGGTATTTCAATAAATATGGGTATGTAATTAGGATGTATGAGATGAATTTCTCTTGGAGTTTCCCCCATGCTTTGGGAATCATCTGCGTGTGCTGTGTATAGAGCTTGATTCAGGAAGAATCAGCAGTCCCTATCTTTCTTTGCCCCTACACAGAATAGGCTGCTCATTGCTCCTCCAGCTGTTTTTTTTCCTAAAACTTCTTGTCATGTTCTAGATAAAATGCTTACACTGCTGCTTTTTAAATTTCCCCTAAATATATTGATTTCCTGTATGGTAGGTAAGAAATTTCGCTCTCTCTGCCACCATCCCACCTAAAACTTCACCCTCTTTTTCTGTGTGTTTATATAGTAATTTTTAGTTTAATCAGTGTTCAGTGGTTTTATTATTATAAATATTATGTCGTTCCCAGGTGAGTTGAGTTACACTATGATGGTATTTTCCTTCCTTTTAAATAACTTTGTTTGCTTAGAATTTATTAATTTGCACTTTATTTTTCCCTGTACCTAATTTCTGTTTGTTCTTCCCAAAGTCATCAATAGAACTAAAACATACAAATAAAAACCCACCACCACCAAAAAGATCTCATTATCAGTTTCCACTGAGTCCTGCCCACCAGTACTCTGATGCCCTTGCCCTGAATCCTTCTGTCCTGTTCTTGCTGGGTGGACTCTGTACCTGCTTGGAAGTCCTTTCCTCCCGACTCCAGATGTTCCCTGTACCTTTTCCTTTTTTTCCTTAGATCCCTTGTCTTCCTTTTTGATTTTCTCCCTTGCTTTATAGAACACATTCTGAAGTTGCTTCTTTAAGAATGTGCGTGGGAGATAAACTTTGATGTAATGTGTGTTTAAAAATTTTTTTGTTATTGTTACGATTAGGTATGGATTCCTTCAGAATTTTTAAGACATTACTCTTGCTTTTTGGCTTCTTTCCTTTCAGAAGGTTTGACATCTCTGATTCTCGATGTCTTCTGAATGTGACTTTTTTGTTTTAAAACTTCTTGGGGCTTTTAGCATTTTCATTGTAATATTCTGTAGTTTGATGACGCATCTGCATCTCCCTCCGCCATTATTGTGTTAGGTGTTTATGGTATCATTTAGACTAAAGACTCATTTTCTTCAGCTCTAGAATATTTCTGATACTATTGTTTGGTTAATTTCTTCCCTGTCAATATAATTCCTCTGTGCTTTTTAGATGTCCTGTTAGTTGGATATTGAAGCATTAGATTTGATTTCTCCAAGTGTCTTATTTTTCTTCCATTTTGTTCATTTGCCTTTTTGTTCTACATTTTAGATGATTATTCTGCTTTTTCTTTTTTTTAAATCTTAACTCTGCACTTTTATTTCTCAGAATGTTCCTTTTATTTTTTAATATTTTGCGGAGGTGATGTGTTATTATTTTTCTCTGGATATCATTGCTGAGATTTTCTTATGGTTACTGGATTATTTTTGAGACCTCTGAGCTTTTCCTTGTTTTAAGCTGTGTTTTATTTGTTAAGCTTTCATGTAGAAAAGTGCTATTCTGAGAAGCTGATGGGAGGCTTTCTGCATCAGGTTGGTGCTTGTCCAGCATGGGTTTCACTCAAGGGTAATTTCCTACCAAAAAGGCTTTAACAAAAAAATAGCACTTCAGCTACCCTGTCCCCCTCCCTTTTCAGTACTAGAGGCCATTTTTCTGAGGCTTTCTTCCCCTCTTGTTGGGAGGATTCTTCCACTGTTCTGCCTAGAAGTGGCTTAATTCTAGGTTTTATTTAATACTCTTTGCTGTTCAGTATGTCACTCTGTAGTCCTCTGTCCTGGAACCCAAATGTTGCTCTGCTTTTGTAGAGACTAAGCCTACAGTTAGTTGTCTTCTGTGGGGCTGAAAGAAGGCTTAAAGTCTTCTTGGAGTCAGACTTGTGTTTTTAAGACAGTCTCCACTCCCAGTTCCTGAGCCTTCAGGTGTCAATCTACTTTCTCACTTCTCTCCTGCTTCTAGGCACTTGGGGTTCATTTTTCTTCCCATTTGCCTTCTACTGTAAGTTTGTCAACCTCTGTAGTCTGTAGTTGTTTGCTTTATTGCACTCTTTGGACTTTGGAGTTTTTACTTAATATCCCTTTATTGTCATTTTAGTGGAGTTTCACAAGGAGTAGAGTTAAATGTTATGTTTTAAAATTTCTTTTATTTGTCAGAAAGTCTGGCCTACACCATATATGCTTATAAACAGAAATGTCTAGTGATCAAAAGCCTCATTTAAATTCCAGTCTCATTATTATTTCCCTATGATTAACCACGTTTATTACATTCAGACTCCAAAGCTCATGTGTGTCTTGAATTGTAGTAAGCCCTATAAAACTCCTTTTTGAAATTTAATTGCCATTTTAATAGTGTTGAGAAGTAGGACCTTAAGGAGGTAACTAAGAGCCCTCATGAGTGGATTACAGCCCTTATTTTGGGAGTGGGTTAGTTATTGTGTGAGTGGGCTAGCTGTATCCCGATAAAGGGTAAATTCGGCCTCTATCCTGTCTCTGTCTTACGTACTTGCTTGCCCTTTTGCTGTGAGATGATGGAGCATGGAAACCCTCACCAAATGCTGGCACTGTGCTTCTGGGCTTTGCAACCTTTAGAACTGATATTCAAATAAATTTCTTTTCTTTATAAATTTTCCAGTCTCTGGTATTCAGTTATAGCAGCAGAATATAGACTAAGGTAGTATTCCAGGAGAACTTACTTTCTTCAGAACAAGAATACTTTATATAACAAAGCCTGTTTAATTTTCTCCCATGTAAGTATTTCCATTTCTTTATTTTTATATCCATCTATTTTTTACAAATAGCCTGAGAACAAATAAAATAAATCCTAGAAAAAATTATACAAAATGAGTTCTAAGGTGACGTAATATTTCTCTGTTGTTTTCGATATAATATGATCTCGGTATCACTGATGATTAGTAGTAGTAGTAGTATATTCTTATTAAACTGACATTCAGTAATACTAGTGCCAATTATATAAAATAAGGCATCCTTTTTATTACTCCCCATGGATCAATCTGAATCCAGAGGGTAGTGTTTGTGTGTCTTCAAGAAGCCAAGTAATATTAAAACCTAGGAAGAGACCATTAGAGGAAACTTGGTTTTTCTTCCTCAGAGAGGTTCATTTCATGAATAGAATTTTTTTTTTTTTTTAAACAAAATACAATTTCTGGTCTTTACATCTTGTTACAATACAAAATCCTGAGATCTCTAAGGGGACCATCTATTATAGATGGATGAGTGCCTTGAATGTGCTCAGAAATTAGTGGCCAGAAGAGATGTGACTGAACTGGTAGTGGGATTAACTTTGATTTATACTTTCAGGCTTCTTTGCAATTGTGTTCTTTGCCTTTAAACATTTCTCTGTAAGTCTTTATTTTTCAGCTTTTAAATTATCACTATGACTTTTCTTCTCTTACCCTACCCCTTTATTTGAAGGTAATCACACTGCTTAACTCAAGGCTATAACTATTTTGGGGGGAGAGTGCCTTAGGTAAACCACAGGTCAACATTTTAAGTCGTTTTTATCCTGTCCCTTTACCTGTCTGCCAAATGGCATTGTAAATAATAACTGTATGTAGGTGCATATATATATTTGTATCATCAGTCTGTTAATAGCTAATTGTACATTTCTAGGTTTAATTGCTTTTACAAAAAGTATATACAGGAGTTGCTATTAAATCTTCCTGATTAGATCCTTTTTTTTTTTTTTAAAGCCAGTGAGTGGTAGGATTGCTTAAAAGCACTTTGCCTTTGGGAACTTTGGGAGCATGTACTTGGGCAGTTTTATTTTGTTTGTTTTTTAGTGGAGAGAAGCAAAGATTCCTATAGTTTAATAAACAGCATAAAATTAAATAGAGTGTTACTGTGAGCATTGTTAATGATAACCTGCATTGTTAACCTGCTTTGCATTAGTTTCAATCGCATAGATTTTTATCTTGGAAGAATATTTTCACAGATAATAACTTTTCTAGCAGATAGTTATTTTTTCTCCACCTCATTCTTAATGAGTGGTAATTCCTGTATCTATTACTGTAATTTATGTCATACATAGAATGGGGTTTTTGTTGGTTTATCTAATTTTTTTTGGTACCAGAGATTGAACCCAGGGGCACCTAACCACTGAACCACATCCCCTGCCCCTCTCCCCCTTTAAAAAATATTTTATTCAGAGACAAGGTCTCCCTGAGTTACTTAAGGGCTCACTAAGTTGCTGAGGCTGGCTTTGAACTTGTGATCCTCCTTCCTCAGCCTCCTGAGCTGCTGGGATTACAGGCTTGTGCCACTCCTTACCTGTTTTCTATTGGTATATCTAAATATACATTAATATTTCTAATATTGAAAGTCAGAGAAGAGAAATAGTAGTTTGGCTTAAGGACCTTTGGATAGGCAAAGGAACCTTTTTTTGGCTCTGAAATATCCCACTTACATGCCAGTTGTTTATACAATCCTCTAAAGTTTTTGAAAACATTGCTTTAATCTGATAAGTCAGATTATCTCCTCGTACCTGGCTAGTACTTGCAAACGTGCTATATGATATTTTGGTCAAGAATGGACAGCATACAGATCAAGGATAGATACTGTTTATGAAATTGGTCCCAGGAGATTATAAGGCAGCTAAAAATTCTGTTCCCTACCTACATCTGTACATCGCTTGTCCATCCATGATGTTACTGGTTTTAATGAACCTATTGGCTGCACTGCTAATTGCATAAAAATGTAATACAGTATGTAGAAAATGTAACACTTGATATTAAAAATAAATTGACTTACTGGTTTATGTACTTACTTGTATACTACAGCACTTTTAGTAATAATTTTTGAATGTAATCCTACTTAAAAAGGTTTGCAGTAAAACAGTATGCTGGGTTATGCTGGCAACAGTCTCATACATCTTGTTTACTTTGTCTCTTGATTGCATCAAGAGGCCACTTCAAATGATTGACCTGTACCATCGCGGTTTGTGTAAGTATGCTCTATGGTGTTTGCATAATGACAGATCACCTGGCAGTGCACTTTGCAAAATGTTTCATCTGTGTTAAGCAGCACATGACTGTATTTTAGTATAGTTGATAGAGTGATTTGAACTATTTGAATATCCTTCTTTCATTGTTTTACTGTGTAGTTCCTTATTATAATTTTCTCATCTAGGTAGGCCCCAACATATACATAGTTTGGGCTCAGTAAATTGATTTGTGAGGCTCCTGTGGAATGTCTTTATTATAAAATGATGATTATCTTCCTAGACCGTGTTATAAAAGGCCATTTAACTTGAATTCCTCCTAGTCATTTGTTCAAGCAGGATCCATTATGGAGAAAGGAGGAGAACTAAAATGAAGTTTTCTACTTGTAATTATAAAGCTGATGAAGGAAATGTCTTGGTTTTTTTTTTTTTGCATTAAATTGATTTCATTCTCATCTAGTTTCTCTCCACTTAGCCATTGCCTACTTATGATTTAGGTTGTCAGAGATCACAGAGAATATCTGTATCAAACCTGGTGGTAGATTTCTGACTAGATTGAATCAAGTGTCGCATCCTGTTGCAGGGCTTGTGATGAACAGCCTGGCGAAATTTGCATGAAGTCAGTTTCCACAAGAAAGCATGGGGCAGCAGAATATGAGTATGGGGTGAGGAGTTGTTCATGAGCATATAGAAAGCTTAATTTTGGATCAGCTGCCAAAGTTTGGTCCACTTGGGTGAAATTGAGAGTGGTGGTTTGGGGTCTTACTTGGGGACAGTGGAAGAAGTTGCACTTCTTCGGAAGTTGTTTCTATAATGTTTTTTAAAGGTTGTACTGTTAACATAATGATGTTTGAATTGGTAGTCTCTAAGTGAAGTGTGTAAGATGATCCATTGGGTGTAGGAAGAAAATTCTTAAATTTCTAACGTTTGTTTTCATCTAAAAATGTTAGCTTAAGTTTCATTAATCAAACCGCTGTTTTAAAATCCAAAACTTACGGTTTGCAAACATTCTCAGTTTGATTACTCTCACTTAATAACTTTTAGTGCAAATACATTTTTTATAATAAATTTAAAGTAAAACTTTAAATGCCCTGCCTGTCTCTCTCTCTGTCTACCTATCTTATCTATTTTTGGTACCAGGGATTGAACTCGGGGGTACTCGACCACTGAGCCACATCCCCAGCCCTATTTTGTGTTTTATGTAGAGACAGGGTCTCACTGAGTTGCTTAGTGCCTTGCTGTCACTGCTCCTGTCTCAGCCTCCTGAGCTGCTGGGATTACAAGTGTGCCATCACACCTACGCATTTTATCTTAATTGTACTATTATATTTAAACATATGTAATATAGTAATACATAAATATTTTATAAACAAATACACTATATTAGGGATGTGAGCTCAAATAATCTCTCTGGTGGAGATATGATAAAAATATTCCTGGTGGTACAATTTTTAAGGTTTGTAGAAGGCCATTTGAAAGATAGGATGAGATTGTGTTTACTCATCAACTGAAAAAAATCAGTGATCAGGAGCTGGAGATGTAGCTTAGTGGCGTAGCATATGCTTACCTCTGGGTTCAATCCCCAGGCCGTGGTGGCACAAGCCTATAATCCCAGCACTTAGGGAGGCTGAGACAGGAGAATAGCGAGTTCAAAGCCAGCCTCAGCAACGGGGAGGCGCTAAGCAACTCAGTGAGACCCTGTCTCTACATAAAACACAAAATAGGGCTGAGGATGTGGCTCAGTGGTCCAGTGTCCCTGAGTTCAATCTCCAGTACCCCCCCCCCCCAAAAAAAGGGAAGAAAAATGAATGACCAGAATTTGACAAGGGTGGCAACTTTTACAATTGACCTCTTCTGATTTTAAAGTATTTTTTTTCATTTACGTTAGAATGTTTGTAATTATTGGCTGTGCCCAGTTTATGCCTTTGATCTTCAAACCAGCTGAGATAACAAAGGATAGGTTTTAATTCTAAGCTATGTCTTGTTTAGAAAGGACTATAAAGAAAAACATTCTAGACCTTTTGCACAAAAGCTATACATTTGAAAAACTTTTTAGGTTTCAGGAACTTGAATGAAAATTAATATTAAAAATCAAGGCAATTAAAATAAGTTTCAAGATTATTAAAAAGATTGAAAGTTATCTGATTCTGGAGAAATAGTAGTTTCATCCTTTTTATTTAATGAAGTTGATTAAAGTAAGTAAAAGACTACAATAGTAGGTCTCAGGGAATTGATTATAATATTTAATATTACCTAGTGCTTTATAGTCAGACGATGAACAGGTCATGTGGACAGAAGTACAAGGCTGACTTCATTAGTCTATACAAAATATAGATTCCTTTGAATTTCTTAGTTTGTCCCATTTGCTGCTTGTATTCTATAGGTAGATCCTTCTTTATTATTGTAATATTTCTGATAGATCTTTGAGTTGATCTCTTTTGTTTTTATGTATCTACTCTGGAAGTTTAGATTTCCCTGTTCCCTTTTCTTAAATAAGGATGTCCAAATTATGGAAATCATATATTTTCTTTAAAGACAACTAGAGTTTGTTGGTCATTAGATTCCTTAGGCTATAATATAAATGCTAAAACTTTTTGGATGAATTTATACTATAAAATGGTAGCTTAATTTTCTAAGTATAGATTCCATTGTAGGTATACTTAACCACGGGGTAGGCTTTATTGAAGTATATCCAGAGTTACATTAAGGATTACTAATATCAGTAAGAAAGGATCACGCACTTTAGCCTTTCTCTGGAAACCCTTTATAGCATCTCTCTCTCTGAAACCAGTTCCTGGTTCTGACCAGCAGTGTGAATATGAAGTCACACACTCTCATTGGGTCTTATCCTCATCTGGAAAGTTCATGATCTCCCAAGTATCTTCAAGAAAAGTCAGCAAGCCCTGCTTTCATATGAGATTCTGTTAGTACTGTGTGTCTTACTGGGGTAGAGATGTCTGTCTGTTTAATCTGTGTGGAAGAAAACATGTTTAGACAGAAGGACATTGGATATAGCAGAGATTTTGAGCTTTTTTCCCATAAAATTATTGGCTATGCCTAATTTCCATCTTCCCTCTGAATTTAGACTAGTTATATCTTGTATTTGCTATGAATTTGACACGTGATGATACAGGACAGATGATCAGGTTTCTGCACAAATCAATTATGAAAAAGAAAATAGGCTGGGAAGAAGATAATGGAGGAACAAGTTAAACAATACCACAAAGAAGGAGCAGGCCAAGTTTAAAATGTGGGACTTGGCCTACCCCTTCTTTGTGGTATTGTTTAACTACTAATGTACAAGATATTCAGAGACTTGATTTAAGTTTAATGGTTTTGTTTTTTAAAGTAAAGAATATTTCATAGGAGGTGAAGTTAATCACAAGATACAATAAACTACTCATTCCCTTCCATTTTTGCTGAAATGCATTGCGGGGTGAGGACTGATTGCTCTGTTTTAAGGATCCTCATCAACCTTTAACCTAATACTTTTTTTTTTTTTTTAATTTTTTTTTTAGTTATAGATGGACACAATACCTTTATTTTATTTACTTATATGTGGTGCTGAGGATCGAACCCAGGGCCTCACATATGCTAGGCAAGCGCTCTACCACTGAGCTACCACCCCAGCCCCAACCTAATACTTTTAATTAGCATATTTTGATAATTGTTGTTTACCCCATTATTTACAACTATTTCTTCTCATTTGATTTGCTGGAATAATCCTATAAACGAGAATTTCTTTCATTAATTATTTATGCCCCTGAAATGTGGTTCTTAGAAAAAAGGCAAAGTAAAACTTGGATGTTTTGCTTGCATATGTTAGTTTGTAACCTCTAATGGATACTAATGAGGGTTTCTTCCTTTTTTCTTTATAATGGCATTTTAAATTCCTGGACCCATTGCAGTAATTTCTTTTGAATGAAGTTGATTCTTATATCCACACAAAAAGATTCCAGGTTAATCCTGTACATTGTGCATTTCTTGTCTTAGACCTTGTACCCCCAGCCACATCTCCAAGGCATCTTGGTTCCTTTAATGGGTAAAAGGTATTCAGAGACCACAATCTGGGTGAAGGGGGAAACTCACTGCTCCCCTGCCTATCCTTCCATTGGACAGTTTGAAAGGACACACACATATTACATACACATTTATGCATCCGTGCAAACATAACCCATGTACATAGACATATACACAGGCATGCATGAATTTATACAGGTATTTCCAATTTAAATTTACAAGGCTTTTACTTCTTTGATTGTTATTACAGTATTTTTTTCCCCCGGTTATATTAGAATGTTTGGCTTTTAAGGGTATAAACATAATTTCTTGCTTACTTTGTTCTATATATATTGTAATTTCCAAGTAACGGTAACAATAGGTTTCTTTGTAGTTCTTTTTATTCTTAGATAATATCTCATTAGGCTTATAAACAGTCTTTCTCTCTCTTTTTTTTTGGTACCAGGGATACTCGACCACTGAGCCAAATCCCCAGCCATGTTTTGTGTTTCATGTAGAGAGCAGGGTCTCACTGAGTTGCTTAGCACCTTGCCATTCCTGAGGCTGGCTTTGAACTTGCAATTCTCCTGTCTCAGCCTCCCTAAGTGCTGAGATTACAGGTGTACGCCATCACGCCCAGGTTCTTAATTCCTTTCTTTGTAGTTCTACTACCAGCTTGATATTTCATTTGGTTTCATTTATTATTGCTTGTTTATTGTTTTATTTTAAAATTTATTCTAATTATATGTGGCAGTAGAACGCATTTTGCTTATTTCAATTTTAAGACCCCCCTTCCCCCCGCCTTTGTACCAAGGTTTGAACCCAGGGCGTTAAACCACTGAGCCAGCCCTGTTTTTTTGCGGGGGTGGGGTGGGGTGGCGTAGCGGGGGAGATAGGATCTTGCTAAGTTGCTGAGGCTGGCTTTGAACTTGTGATCCTCCTGCCTCAGCCTCCTGAACCACTGGGATTACAGGTGTGCACCACTACATGTGGCCTTCTCTTCTTTTCTGATATGGCTTCTTCTTTTAAAAAGTAGGAGTGCTTAGTAAACATTTTGTACATAAACATGCTAGGTGATCATTATATTATGGAGCTACATCCCCAGCCTATTATCTGGTTCTTTAAACTTTATATATGATCTCACCCTGTAGAAATTATTTGATAATTATTTTTGTTCCAGTTTTATAGTGTTCCCCAAGTCCTCACTAATTGACTTTTGGATGTTTTATTAGTTGATGTTTGGAGCCAGTGTCTCTTAATAGGAAACAAAAAATAAAATAATAAATACTTATCAAACAATATCACTTACTGTGTAAGATAGTGTTCTCTCTCCCCCCATTTTTAAAGAGGAGGAAATTGAAGTTCAGTAAGATGTAGAGACATACTCCCAAGTCACACGACCACTAAGATAGATCCATAGTCCAGGCTTTAACTGGTATTAATAAATCAAGAGTAATGCAATTGACTTTTCAGCATTTCAGTGGTTGTTAGATTGCCAATTGATGACTTTTCAACATTTCAAGGGATCTTGTGAAATTTAATTTGGTTTTGCTTACGTGTTTATTTTGGTTACACTTAGAACCTAATAGAAAATCTTATTTTTTGTGGTGTTATTAAATAATTTTTTTGAGTTATATTTCAAAATGCAAAATATATAAAATGTTTAGTATACCATTATAATGGGAATTTAAGAAAAAAAATTAGAGTCCTGTGCCCTAACCAATCTCTTTGTTTATAACTATGTAGTTCTTTAAATCAGTTTTCATAGAGTCCAAGTTTATTATGTGTATTTTATTTCACTTCTAACCTGAAACTGATGCCTAAAGCATGTATTTAATGTTAAAATGGATAATTTGCCAAATAATTATTTCTGTGCTTTTAGATATTTTTTACATGGCTCTTAAGTTCCTCATCTTCTCCTTCTCTTCTAACTAATCATAGAAAAAAACTTTCTCTTGAAATGCATTGCCCCAAATTTAACAATTTTTTTTTTCCCGTTCTAGTTTGGGAATACCTGCTACTGCAATTCAGTTCTTCAAGCACTTTATTTTTGTCGTCCATTTCGGGAAAAAGTTCTAGCATACAAGAGTCAGCCTAGGAAGAAAGAGAACCTTCTTACGTGCTTAGCAGATCTCTTCCATAGCATAGCCACTCAGAAGAAAAAGGTTGGAGTAATACCTCCGAAGAAGTTCATAACAAGATTACGGAAAGAAAATGGTAAATCTTCTACTTCCCTACATATTGCTTATATAACAGGAAGGCTAAATATAGCATACCATAACCCAAGTGTTTATTGAGCATTGTCTTTATGCCTGATAATATATTGCCATTGAGGAAGATGGAAGTGACCTTCTGTCTTTAAGAAGGTACTAGTTTAATGGAGGAAATTATTACATAGTAGTTAATATGAGGTGTGCTTGGTGTTTGAAGGTGTGTTATCCAAAGATAAAATTTCATATATCAGGAAATGAGAAGTCATACTTTTTCTTTTCTGCCTACTTGGCTTTTCTATAAAAAATGAAGTTTTTTTGCAGTAGGATTGTTATTTGTTGTATGCATGGTACTTTAGTATTGTTAACTCGTGTGATCCATTCAGAAATTTTAGCACATTATTTTCTTACTGTAGTTATGGGGGAAAAACACAGACGCTAAAAACTTGCCAAAAGTCACACCCCAGGGAAAGGAGAGAGAATTCGAACTGAGAACTTCTGGCTTAGGGTTAAGTTTTAATGCCCCCTCACTTTTGAAAATATTTATTAAGTAAGCCCCACTTCTCTTTAATTTTTATAAGCCTTTAAGTTAGACATTGCCTTATTTTCCATGAGGTGTTTTTTATTTTGAGATTGTAGCAATTTTTATTTACTTAATCCTGCTTATTTGTATTTTACCAAATATTAAACATTTGTATTGTCTTTTTATTCTTTTTAGTTGTATATGACAGTAGTATTTTAATTTATTTATATAAGCATGGAATACATCATGTTCTAGTTAGGATCATAGTCATCCTTATGTATATATAATGGTGAGATTCACTTTGTTGTATCTGTGAGTTTTAACTAAGGCTCAGAGAAGTGAACCAGTTTGTCCTAGGTCATTCAGAGTTAGTAAGTGATGGAGCTGGGTTTCACCTTATTCTCTCCCTGATACCTAATAAGCCTAGCATGGTATGTTGCCTAAAAAATTCTTAATGGAATTTAGATAATTTGGAATTCTGGGTTTTGTTTAATGTAGGTATTTCAGTCATGTAGAAATAAAATTATATTTTTAGTTTGAATTGTTAAGTATTATGTAGAAAGATGCTCACAGAAGTATGATCTGATACGTGTTTAAGATTGGTTATTAAGCTGGGCACAGTGGCGCGCACCTGTAATCCCAGCACTTTGAGAGGCTGAGACAGGAGAATTGTGAATTCAAAGCCAGCTTCAGCAAGGACGAAGCACTAAGCAACTCAGTGAGACCCTGTCTCTGCATAAAACACAAAATAGGGCTGGGGATGTGGCTCAATGGTTGAGTACCCCTGAGTTCAATCCCCGGTACCAAAAAAAAAAAAAAAAAAGATTGGTTATTAAATACATTGATGTGTAATCGTGCTCTTAAAGCAGTCAGTTGTACTGTTCATTATTATGTGGATTGAGATAAACCTGGGTCATATCTGGTGCCATGAAATACAAGAACCTGAAATCTGACATGTCTATGGGCTATTATGCTTTATTCTGATACGTGTATTAAAGATTTGTTCATTTACCCCTCACACAAATATATAACAATGGATTATTCCACACAAAACTATATTTTTCCTGTAATGAAGAGCAAACATGTTTATTTTCTTAGAATACAGATCTATAGTAGTATTTTGTTTTTAAGAAAGCCAAGTGCAACCTTTTGGAATGTGATTGAGCAATTCCAGTCCTAGTCTTTTTGTCTATATTTGTATAGGGTATGAACCTTTAAAGAATTTATCCTGAAAATTAATATGCAAGTTGAACTTGACATCTCTTCTGGGTGACTGTTGGTAATTTAGAAATGTTCGCTATCAGAAGTATGTAACTTACACAGAGTACCTGTTATTTTCTTTTTCATTTAACAGTAGATTTTTCTAGCCCATACTTACTAATTTACTGCTTGTGATTTTTAAATGTACAGTGTTTTTTTTTTCTTTCCTTTTTTTTTTTAAAAGTTAGACTGACTCATGCTGAACACAGAGTTCAAGTTACTATGTTATGTCTATGTCTGTCCCCCCAGTCCCTGTGCTGGGTATTGAAACCAGATTCTTGCCAATTCTAGGCAAGTGTTGTGTCACTGAGCTATATACCCAGCCCTTCAAATTACTGTGTTTTGAATTCTATGCAGTTATATACTTAGGACTGTATATTTGCTTGTCAAAATGTTTATAGTGTTTATTATTTTTTTAAATTTTTTGTTGGTGCATTATAATATAGTAGATTCATTGTGACATTCTTACATACACAAAACGTAATTTGGTCCAATTTTTTTCCCCAGGACATCTCCCTGCCCCTGCAGCCTCTCGTCCCCTTCCTCTCCTCTACTGATCTCCCTTCTATTTTCATGAGATTCCTTCCTCTGCCCTCTTTTTTCCCTTTATTCTCCCTCCAGCTTCCACATATGAGGAAAAATATATGACCCTTGACTTTCAGAGTCTGACTTTTTTTGTCTTTATGGCTGAATAAAACCTCATTGTGTATATATGCTACATTTTCTTTACTAATCTGTTGACTAGGATGGTTCTGTACCTTGGCTATTGTGAATTGTGCTGTTGTAAACATGGGTACGCATGTATTTCTGTAATAGCTGACTTAGTTCTTCAGGATAAATATCGAGGTATAGCTGGGGCACATGGTAGTTCCATTCCTATGGAATACTGATTTCCATAGTGATTGTACTAAATTACAGTCTTACCAACAGTGTGTAAGTGTTCCTTAATTCTCAGTTTGTTTTCTAATAGTGGAATATTTTTTTCTAGAAGTGTTTTTTGTATTTAGGCAGAGTAAAATGATAATACAATAGACTGCTTAAATTTTTTGAGTAAAACTGATCCCAGCATGAGTATTTATTTATTCCAAGCTCATCTTCTCATGAGTTTTTTCTTTAATTTCAGAAATAATATTTAGTAGAAAAGTATTTTTATTACTATATGTTGCTAGCATTTGTAACTATGTTTTGAAATATACTAATACTTTTGGGGCTTTTGAACTTTTCCCTGAGAATTGTGTAGAGAAGTGCATACAAATCAAAGAGAATTTAATATATTCTCCATTGTGTCTTGTCTTTGATATTTTGTTTGTTTTAAATCTCTAAAAGTAATGTTACCTGTTTTAGTATTTACACTAGCAGACTGTTGGACAGTTCTTTGTAAATCAGTTTTCCTTCCATACTGTGTTAAAAAAATAAAAAACAAAAAACTTTGATATCCTTTGGAAAGAAACAATTGTAATTTCTATTCCTTAATGAATTTTTGCTTAAAAATTTTCAACTCAGCATAAGAAACTGTTGAACAACATTCTTCTGTGTGACAACACTAGCCTCACAACTGTACAATCTTTTTTTTTTTTTTGGTACTGGAGATTGAACTCAGCGGCACTCGACCACTGAGCCACATCCCCAGCCTTATTTTTTTGGTGTGTTTTATGTAGAGACAGGGTCTCACGGAGTTGCTTAGTGCCTCGCCGTTGCTGAGGCTGGCTTTGAACTCGCGATTCTCCTGTCTCAGCCTACAACTGTACAATCTTTGGTGAAGGCATGGTGCTGGTTGATTGATTGAATTGATTAATTATTACATATCCATTTTCTGTTGTGCCAGGCACTGTCTATACCTTGGAGATACAGAAGTAAGTCATAAGGGAACTGATAATCTATTGTGCGGGACAGTCAACAGTGATGTTATATAGTGTGTCATTGCTTGGAAGAAAAATAAAGCAGGGAAAGCATGTAGAGAAGGAGGGAGTGGTCAGTATAGAAGTGGGTATTTGTGAAAGTTGTCCCCTCTGATAAGGTGACACTGGAGATTTGAAGTAAGAAAAAAGCCATTTGAAGATCTGAAGTAAAAATGTTACATGTAGGAAGAACAGAAAGTGTAGTAAAGGATGGTCTGAAAGTTAGCATGGTGTGAATGGCGTAGGATGAAGATATAATTAGAGAGAAGGGCAGAGGCGTAGAGCTTGGGTCTTATTTTGAAGGACACGGGAAGCCATTAAAGGGTTCTGAATCTTGATTTGCATTAGAAGATCCCTCTGGGTGGGAAAGGGTAGGCAAGGGTGCACACATGGGCACGGGCAGAGCAGATGCAGGGAGACCAGCCAGAGGCTACTGCAGAACTCTAGGTAATAATCAAAGTCATCTGTTTAGAACACTTCTATAGGCACTGCTGTTATTTTGGAAGAAAGAAAACCAGGTAGTGATCTAATTGTGTTAGCTAGAGTTGATTGCCAGCTGGACATTTAATTTAGAATTATTTAAAGTGGGCTTCAGAGTCATATCAATTGGCATCTATAGCTGTGTACCCTTATACACAGATTTTTGGCAGTATATACAATTGAATCATTAACTGTCAACCCCTGTTCATTCATTCACTCATTCAAAAATTGTCAAGCACATCTTAACACATGACAAATACTATTGTAAGTACTAGGTATACCCAATACATGAGATAAAAATGATTTTAGTTCTTAAGGAACCTGCACATATGTTTTAGGAGCTGTGGAGAGATACAGATCATGTGTGTTATAGCATGCGCGTGTGTGCACACACACACAAACATCTTGGTCTTCCTCAAATGAGGAAATGTTAATCATTTACAAATAACACCTGTTTAATAGATTTGAGTAAATAATTTCTTGAATTTAATTAGCTCTTTTCCCTAAAGAACAGAAAAAGTATTATGTAATAAAAGCTATAGTTATTCAGAATTATGAAAAAACAATCTATTTTTAAGCAGTGACTTAATTTTTTATTCTTTTGCATTAATGTTGGAGTCATCAGGATTATAATGGTTTATAATCATACATTTATTTAATAATGAAATTGTCTGTCTCTCCCACCAGACTGTCAGTTCTATGATGAAGGAACCCATTTGTTTTTGCTCATCATTGTTTTCTCAGCATAAAATCCAGTTCCTGGCACATAGTAGGTGCTTACTAAATAATTGTTGAATGAGTGAATGAATGAATGAATAAGTTTAATTTACCAAAGCAATTTTAAAGTCCATCTTTCCCATTATGCTCCTTAGAGTAGAAAAGCCAACCATAAAAAAAAATTAAACATAATATCATTGACAGGGATTGTTACAAAGTCACCATGTTGATGCTTTGATATTTATGTTGTCCTGGTTGATATTTGTAAAACTATCATGTCTGCTTTCAGGCATTGCAATATTCTATTATATTGACTGTGTTTTTATGTAAAAGGACTGTAAATTACTTTAGAACTACTTCAACAGAAGTTTAAAGAGAATTTTCTGATTTACTTTGCATCTTATTTCCAGAGATTTCAAGTCAGCTGAGGTATTTCTGTGGATATAAAGTCATTGTTCTATGGTAAAGGAATATCCTTCCCTCAACCCCCCCCCCCCGCACTAGGATAAAACCCCAAAACCAAAAAACCATTTCTACTTTTTTGCTATACCCTCCTCCCCAAGGCATTTATTTTGAGAAATATACATGTATGCTAAAATAATTTTTTAACAGAAAATTTAGACTGTTTTAGATTATGACATTGAGCTAGTATATTGTTGTCCAATGTAGTCAATCATCACCAGTTCAAACTAGGAGCCCCAGCAGTGCTTTTATAAAGTCTTTTACTACTCCTCTCCCATTGTCCTTCTCTCTGAATTCCCCTATCACTTCTAGTTTATTTCCACTTTTCTCAAATCCTTTATCAACTCTAGCATAGTTACCTTCAGGTCCTTATGTTAGTGAGTAAAGGAAAGGTGAAGTGCTTGATTTTTAAGGGGATCAGGAGCACTTAAGGAAGCTGCCTTAAGTTTAGAGGGTCAGGGTTACCATAAATTAGGCCATCAGTAGGTGGGTGGGCAGGCTGGCAGATGACCTCAAAGAAAAGAGGGCCACAGTATGACCAGATCTTTGTATGCTGTTTTTATTGATCCCAAGTTTTGATATGTAAGTGAAAGTGGAACAATTTTGAAATGGTAGCAGAGAGTTTGTTTAGAACAGAAAGTGGTTCCTAGAAGCAGCCGAAAGTGTTGGGAATGAAAAAAATCCCAAGGATGAGGAAGAAAATAAGGTATAATAAGTAAATTAGAATAGTAGCAGATAAGAGATAAAGATTGGGGATTGAAGTATTTATTTTCAGGGAGTGAGAATTAGTGCATTGAGAGACAAGGTTAAAGATTATTGACTTCTGTTTTCTGAACTTTGGTCTGGACCTTTTCTTGGTGGAATCATCTGAGGGTTCTAAGCCTTACAGATTGGCTTCAGACAGGTAGAATGGACCACCAAGAAGGTTTGCAGAGTAACAGGCTGCCTCACATTGTTGGGGGTGGTAGCTGCAGTGGCTTCTGCTGTGAGACGGGGTTGGAGAATGGTGGCACAGAGGTTTGGATTTCCTATCCATCAGGGGCAAAAACCAGTGGACGTGTAGTGCACCAGGTTTAAGATCAAATAGATATTAAGTCCACATGGGCTGAATGCATAGGCTAAATGTAACACAGGGAATTTGTTTAAGGCTATGGAATCCCCCAGGCTAAGCTTATAGTAGGGAAATTAAAGTGTGGCTCCAATTATATTGTTATTGTGTTTGATTTGAAATCCAAAATTGTGGCATGAATTTGGGTATGTGAAAACAATGACATAATAAACATGAAAAGTTGTATGTGGATTTTACCATACAGTGTAGATGTTAGGGAAGAATCTTTGGTGGAAAGATTTAGGGTCCATGAATGACACTTTCACAGTGAAATTAAATGAAAGGAATCTTTGTTAGTGGATCGAGTAAGGGGGCCTGACCTGAACCAGATAGATCATGAAAGAAATAGTGCAGCCTAGAAAGATGTAAGAATAGTTTTTAAAAATTGAGAGGGCTTAGGAAGTAACTGGATGTGAAGAATGTGCAGCAGGCAATGATGTTGAGCAGGAAAGTGGGCATTTTGTATACACAAATAATAGATATATACATTGTTTTAGTAAAATCACTGCACAGCAAAATAGAAGTTCTTGTGGATGCTCTATCCCCTCTCCTAAACCCTCAATCTCCTCTTCTTAGAAATAACCTTGCTCTTGGACTAGGGACGTAGCTCAGTGGAAGTGCTTGCCTCACTTGTGGGAATCCCTGGGTATCACCAAAAATAAAAATAAAAAGAATTTGATCCTAACAAACCTTTTTTATGCATTTAGAAAATGTGTGTGAATGATATATATCCATCCATCCAAATAGTGATAGTTACATTTTGTGAAGTCTTTTGGTTGGTTATTTTTCGTAAATGGGGAGGTCTGTTACACACGTTGTTATACTTAGTATCTTAGAAATTGCCATATTAATTCATATAAAACAAACTTAGGCCCTTCCCCTTCCCCTTCCCTTCCTCCCTCCCTCTTTCTCTCTTCTTCTTTTCCTCTCCTCTCTGTCCTTCCTCCCCTCTTTCTCTTTCTCTGTTTTTCTTCCTCTTTTCCTCTCCTCTCCTCTCTGCGCCCCCTCCATTACTGAAAATTAAACTATTGAACTCAGGGACACTTTGCCACTGATCTACACCCCCCGGCACGTTTTATTCTTTGAGACAGGGTCTTGCTAAGGTGCTGAGGTTCGTTTTAAATTTGGCAATCCTCCTGCTCAGCTTCCCGAATTGATGGGATTATGGTGCGAGTCACTGCCCAGCTATGGAATTACTTTATTTTTAACCATTTCTCAGCAGTTCCTGACCAAATTATACCATAATTAAAACTGTTCTGTTGTTAAACATTTAATATATGTTTTGGTACATGCACAGATATTTACTCGGCACTGCTATCTAGGAGAACTAGGTTGCATTCTGTTAAAAGCATTAACTGAAACTACCCTTTAAGATATGCCATACTAGGGGGGCTGGGATTGTAGCTCAGCGGTAGAGCGCTTGCCTCGCATGCGTGAGGCCCTGGGTTCAATCCTCAGCACCACATACAAAGCAATAAAATAAAGACATTGTGTCCATCTACAACTAAAAAAAAAAA
>PVHX01013344.1:0-23105 GCA_004024805.1 Geosciurus inauris | reverse complement strand
GCCCCAGCAGTAGCGGGTGAGAATGCTCATGTTTCCTCATTCAAGCCAACTGTGAACACTTACGTCATTTTAGTAAGTCGCTTTTTATTTTGTCATTGATGGAGAAAGTGATATTTTGACATTGTTTTAATTTTTTATCTCTCAGTTACTTGTCATGTATTATTTGGGCATTAGTATTTCTATTCTGAATTGCCTGTCATTTTCCTGGTTTTCACTTGTCATCTTTGCCATACAGAAGTGCTTAATTTTTATGTAGCCAGTCTTTCTGAGTTTTGTGTTCTGTGTAGTATCGTCAACAGTAATAATAGCAGTTGCTCATGACCTTTGAGTACTTACAGTGTCATGTTCTAGGCACTTTTAATCTTCATGCCAGCCGTGTGAGGTGGGTACTATTATTAGCCCCAGTTTTTGGATGAGAAATTGTGGCTCAGGGAGGTTCAGTCAATTACCTATGATGTAGATGTATTTAGAGATAGAACCATAATACAGTCCAGATAGTCTTGCCCTAGCATCTGCACCTTAAAGTTTTTAAAGGTCTTTTTGATAGGTCTTTTTGATATTTTAAAGGTCTCATGTCAAGATTAAATCATTATTTACCTATTTTTAAAGTCTTTTTGATATCAAGATTAAATCATTAGGGGCTGGGGCTGTAGTGCAGTGGTAGAGCGCTTGCCTAGCATGCGTGAGGCACTGGGTTCGATCCTCAGCACCACGTATAAATAATAAATGAATAAAATAAAGACACATCAATATCTAAAAAAAAATTTAAAAAAAAGATTAAATCATTACCTATTTTAAATATACCTCTCCAATTAATACTTTTCATTTGTTCTCATTTTATTTTTATAATAATTTTGCAAAGGAAGTTGGTGTCCTTATTTTATAGGCAGGATAGGCAAAACCTTATTGTATAAGGTTGAACATTTTCTCATGTTTCTTGGCCTTTTGAATTTTCTACAAATCATTGATTTCAAGTACTTTTTGGTTTTCTTTAGTATGAGAAATTGTTTTCTATTGCATTATGGAAGATGTTCATAATTTCCAGGTTTCATTTTTTTTTAACTTCTAAAATAATTTTTGATGCATAGAATTTTATTTTGTGCAGTCATATCTATAGCTCTTTTAAAATGTAATTTTTACTTTGCTTTGACCTTCCTTAAATTTTCTTCTAAATTATATATGCATTCATTTAAACAATGTAATTGTAGTCTTTCTGGAACTTAATGTGTTCATTGAGAATCTAAAAACTTCCTAACGTCCTAAATAGCTGGTTTTTTTTCAATGCAGTTCATTTAATAATGCCTAGGTGTTCTTGTTTAGTTAAGTTAGGCTCACACTGTGCATTACCAAATGTATGTTACCTGGTGGAGTCAGGCTGTCTGGTGTGAATCTTGGGTTCTGCCTTTCCTGGCAGTGTGACTCTCTAATTTTTAACTGTAAAATAAGGTTACTGATAATATCACGTGGTTGTTAAGGGAATCAAATGAGATACTGCTCTAAAGTCCTTACAGAGTTCTGTGACAGGATTGTGTCATGTCAAGCTCAGTGCTTGATATTAGCACTGTCAGTGTTTCCATTATCTCTCTTCATTTGTTTAAGTACAGGGAACATTCATGGAGTTACAAAATCTCACAGTTGGAGGGGACTCTAGGGATGATCTGGTTCAAATAGATAATTCCTGATACGACATCAAAACCTGACTGCACGGTAGAGTTACCCAGAGGAACTTTGAAAAGCTCCCAAGTTCTGGGCTTCACTCCTCACCTACTAAATCAGTCTCTCTAGGATATGTGGCCCAGTAATTTACTTTTATTTTTTTTTGTACTAGGGATTGAACTCATGGACACTTTACCATTAAGCTACATCCCTAACCCTTCTTATTTTTTTAAATTTTGAGACAGAGTCTTGGTTGCTGAGGGCCTTGCTAACTTAATAAAACTGGCCTATAGCTTGCTGTCTCCTGCCTCAGCCTCCCAAGTTGCTGGGATTACAGACATGCACCACCATATTGGATTCAGTAATTTACATTAAATAAACTGTGGCTCTTAAGCAGTTGGCTTATCCTTGGCAAATGGTTGCTGTCCAACTTCTACATTACAGCTTACCTTGTAGAATAATAGATTTGATGAGCTTATAAAAGGCAGTTGACTCTTATCTTTCCATTATCTATTGTGCAAATGCTTAAGAATAAGTTTTATCTTTTTTCATGGATCAGTTAGTATTTCTTTTAAAGGATTTTCATTCATCTTTATTTTCCTCCAATCCAGTCATAATTTTTAGATGCAATTTTTAGATGTTTTGTTTCCTTATACATTATAAATAATACTGAACATTTGTCCTTTTAGTTCTGATAAAATTACTATTTGTTTTAAAATTTGTTACAAAACTATTAATTCTGAAATAATTCTCTAATTCCATTTTTGTTTTAGAGCTTTTTGACAACTACATGCAGCAAGATGCCCATGAATTCTTAAATTACCTACTAAATACAATTGCTGATATTTTACAAGAAGAGAGAAAGCAGGAAAAACAAAATGGTCGTTTACCTAATGGTAATATTGATAGTGAAAATAATAACAGCACACCAGACCCAACATGGGTACATGAGATTTTTCAGGGAACATTAACTAATGAAACCAGATGTCTTACTTGTGAAACTGTAAGTATATTATTAAATTTTGTATAGAAAAAATTTAATTCTTTATGTTAAAAGTTTTTTTTGAGGATGAGAGTTAAAAGTTAAAATTCTCAGGTATGATGTAGATGTTAAAGATGAACTTTCCACTTTAAAGGAATCTGTTTTTATGTAATGCTTCTTATTAACAGTGAATACCTGAGATGATAGAAAGATACTATTGTAGTCTGAAGTGTTTGATTTTGTTTCAGTATAGGAGGTCATAAAGAACCATGTTGTGGAAATTGCATGTCTTACTTTGGTAATCCATTGGAAACCTAATAGGTCAGGAAGGTAGAGTTACCCAGCTCTTAATGACAGGGATACATTCTGAGAAAACATCTGTGCTTTGCATTTCTATGGCCAAAATGCCTGACAAGAAAACTTGGAAGAGGAAAAGTTTATTTTGGGCTCACAATTTCAGAGGTTCAGCCCATGGTTGGCTAACTCCATTGGTCTAGGTCTAAGGTGAGGCAGAACATCATGGTAGAAGGACGGGATGGAGGAAAAGGTACTCAGCTCATAACAGCTGGAAAGCAGAGAGAGGGCTGGGGATGGGGGGAAATCCAGAGACAAAATATGATCTCTAAGGACATGTCCCTAGTGACCTACTTCCTCCAGCCATGTCCCACCTGCCTACAGTTACCACCCAGTAATACACTCAGATTATTAACCCATCAAATGGATTAATCCACTGATTAGGTTGCCACTCTCATAATCTAATCGTTTCATGTCTAAGCATTCCCACATTGTCTATCACATGAGCTTATTGGAGGACACCTCATATCCAAACCTTGATAGTGGCATTAGGTAATTTTATAATTGTAGAACATCCTAGATGGTTACACAAACTAGATGGCATCACTCAATTATTTGACATGGCCTCAAGAGATAAGGTAAACACATGGTGTATGAGGCTGCTGCCAGTGTAACAAAGCTTTCTCTCTCTCTTTTTTTTTTTTTCCTGGTACCAGGGATTGAACTCAGGGGTACTTGACCATTGAACCAAATCTCCAGCCCCTATTTTGTGTTTTATGTAGAGACAGGGTCTCACTGAGTTGCTTAGTGCCTTGCTATTGCTGAGGCTGGCTTTGAACTCACGATTCCCCTGTCTCAGCCTCCCGAAGTGCTGAGATTACAGGCATGTGCCACTGCACCTGGCTCCAAAGCTTTCTCTTTACAGTAACCTTTTCTTGTGGAAAGAAAATGCTCTGTAGTGATTAAAACTATAGTATGGTAAATACATAAAACGGAAACAAAACAATTTGTCATCAAGTGTCTTGTACTGTGTATAAAATAGCTGGCATCACAGTAGGTTTGTTGACAGCTAGTATCATCACAAGTACATGAGTAATGTGTTGTATCACATAAGATGGCTATGACATCATTAGGCAATAGGAAATTTTCGGTTCCATTATAATCTGATGGGACCACCATTCTGTATGTGGTCAGTTGTTGACCAAGATGCCATGTAGCATATGGTTGTATGCTAATTTGTTTTTCCTTTTCTTGTAATTATGTGTACTGTATTATTGGAATAAAAACTGAAGCATACTTTGTACACTCAAGGAGGGGAAAATACCCTTTTGTTGGATACTTTGTAAAAACGAAGCTTAAAGATTGGTCAGATTTGATAATGCAGCAACTTATTATGTTCCTAACCTTGTCATCCAGTTTCTCAACTGTGGAATGACAGATCAGACTCTTTAAATAAGCATTATCCAATTAATGATTGTTGTTAGTGTAATTTTAATTAATGAAGAACACAAGACTAATAAATAAATAAAACTCCCTTTCTAAAATAAAATCTTAGTGGTCAACCTCATTCAAGTCAAGTGTAGGAGGTGTGACTGAGTGTTTTAATACATTAATGGTAGCCTGTGAAGATGTTTTGGGGTTAGAGTAAGGATCTTAGGTGTAAGCTGTTTTTCATTGCCCCAGCCGTCAGTTAATTATAGTAATGGCTCAGCTGGGTGATGTTCAGTGTCAGGAATTGGACTGAATACTCATTTGTGAATGTTACTTTAGCAGGAGTTTTTAGATGTGTCTTGTAAAAGAGAAATGTTCCTGTAACTGAATTCCAAGCTTTGAGAAGCATAGTGCTCAGTTATTAGGGTAGTATTTCATTGGAATAATAGATGTAATCAGGGAATTTAGAAGTTTCTTGATGTTTATTTTAATGTAATTTGATTTGTGTTAGAAGATTTCGGAATATGTATAATTCAATCTTGTTTAATGAAACAAAATAGTTGAATTTGCTTAGCATGTTAAGACATGCAGTAGTGGGATGTACTAGGGAATGGAAAATGTTTGGAAGGGGAGGGATGTCTTTCTGGAGGAGCTAGTACTTGTATTTTAGTAATGAGGTTTGTTAATGTTTCAGTGGGGAGCAGACTGGCTTCTGAAACTCTTGTCTTCTGGTATTCTTTGTTCTGTGAAGGTTCTTTCTCAGTCTCATTTCTTGGCTTTTTCCATTTTTTTCTTTAAATGTGGGTATTGTTGAGGGTTTCATTGTGGGTTGCTTTTAACGCTGCATTCAAATGTTCATTTTTATTACCATATGTGCTGGTAAGTCCCAAGCACAGTTCTCAGAGATCTCCATGTCTTCCCTGAGTTTTGGGCTAGTATCTCCTGATAAATGGATATAATATGACATTAGGACATATTATATTAGTCCAGCAGATAGCAGGCTTCTGTACAACTACTTGTAAAAGTGAAATACTGCCTCACTTGGTGACTGCCTGGAATTAACATAATCACAAACACAAACATAGTAACTCAGACATATCTAGATGATCCATAGCAGCCTTTTCAGAGTTTTTATATTATCCTAAAAGTAAACATTTAAAATTTAGACCCTGGAGGCAATATCCGAGAACCTCATTTTGATAAAACAAACCTCATTCTGAGAAACACCAGGCTTTTTAATCTTTATTTCTGTTTAGCCTACACATAAACCCCTGTCTAATCTGGCTTTAGCCACCTGTGCTGTACTATCCCTTGTCACCTATCAAGTTTCCTACTAATTTGGGCTAATTATTTTTCCTTAAATACATCATGTTCCCTTACTGTCTCTGAATTGTTTTTTTTCTGCTTTTTTTTTTTTTTTGAGACTCAAATCAGTACAAGTATTACTACTTTATGTTATATAGTGGAATAGTATTTTATGTGAGGATTTAGGTTTCAAGGTTAGCTTAATGTATAAATTAAGTAGAATCAAAGTCACTCTTGAAATTCCCTTAAAACTATCTATAAAATACAGTATGCACAGTACTCCTGTTGACTTGTTTGTCTAACTATATCATATGTACAGCCCCCTAATCAATCACAACTCCATGACACTGAGCTTGTAACACTGATGCAATTTTAAAACAAGAAGGCCTTTGATCAGCTGAGTGTATAGTCAGTGTGGATGAGAGGCACAGGGGCACTGAGTCAGGCATGTCTGGCCTGCTCATTTGGGGATTAAGCTGAAGGGAGAAGCCTGTGAAATTTATCTCAAGTTCTGTCCTGTTGTTATTCAAATAAGCAAGAGTAACTTTATAAGATGTTTCACTGATAAAAAAAAAAGTTTGTATTAGTTTTTTGGGAGAAATAAAGGTAGGTCATAAATGAAGATTGTAATTTTGCTTCCCTATAAAACAATGCAGTTAACATATCCTTTGTTAAGCATTCTCATTCAGTCTCAGCCTGTTTTTAGAGAAAGAGTATATGTAGTGTAATGGGTTCCGTGCTTTGAACCATTTTTGGAAAGTAATGGAATTTTCCAGCATACTATCCTTTGGTACTAAGAGAGTCGATCGCATGTTTGCTTTGGTGTTTTTATCTGTACAGATAAAAACCAAAATAATAATAACAAAATAATAATTCAGTTATTTACTTATTGTCCTTTTGGAGAATCCAAATCAAGCAGTTTGCTTTTGAACTTAAAGAAACAGAATAATTTCATGTGATTAATAGAATGCATTTAATTCTGCAAACTGGGAATCTGGGGTTTCCTAATATTTGAAGAAATCAAAGATAATTGCCCATTTTTACAGGTAAGCAGCAAAGATGAAGATTTTTTAGACCTTTCTGTTGACGTGGAACAAAACACATCGATTACTCACTGTTTAAGGTATGTGTAGAATTGTTTATTTTGAAATTTGTTTATTTTTGGTTTAGAATATTTTTAAATGAATCCATGGTTTCTGGTATTCACAAAGTGAATTTATTGTGGATTTTATGCAGGGGCTTCAGCAACACAGAAACTCTGTGCAGCGAGTACAAGTACTACTGTGAAGAGTGCCGCAGCAAGCAGGAGGCGCACAAGCGGTGGGTAGCGTCTCGAGGGCTAGCGCTGCTTGGGCCAGGAGTGTCGGAGGCGGGCTTTTAGATGAAAGTGGTCTTTGAAATTTTACGTTGGGTCAGAATTGTTAATGTCACACAGTTAAGGTTCACTGAGTATTACTAGATAAATGATATTCTACTTAGTCATTGCTTTTGTTGCAAACTCCATAACCTGTGGTGATTCTGTATGGTTGGTGATTGCATGAATAATCACAAACTAGTACACACAAAATGTTTGGCTTTGAAACTTTTCTGATTATTTGTAGACTTTTTTCTTGGTGAGGAAGAGGGAGAAAGTGTCTCCTACTCCATCCATGTTTCTGCTCTTCTGCCACAGGATATTGTATGTTCTCCTAGTGTATTATAAAGACTGCTTCTGGTGTCAAGGAATGCACTCATCACTATCATTGTTACTTTGCTTTTCATTTTGGAGCATTCTCAAATTTAGAGAAAAATTGTGTGGATAATACCAGGAATGCTTTTCCCCCTCACCTTAAACCATTTGAAACTGTTACTGATATTGTGGCTCTTGACCCCTGGGCACTTTCGGAGGTATTTTCCTACATGTCCATACAAATCAGGAAAGTAACAGACATCCAACTGTTATCTCAGGTCAGATTCCCCAGAATCATAGCCTATCACCTATCAGCCTATTTCATTCATTTCCTATAAAAGCAGAATCTAGTCCAGAATCACACCTTACTTTGAGTTTTTAGTCTTTTTAAATTTGGTACAATTCTTTAGTGTTTTCTTGACTTTGATGATTATAACTCTTGTGAGAACCATAGGTTTATTATTTTGTAGAATATTTGATGTTGTTATTACATGATTAGGTTCAGCTTACAGTCTTAGATAGGAAACTTACAGCAGTGAGGCTGTGCTCTTCTCATATCCTGTTAAGCAGCACAGTTTTGATGTGTGCTGTTTTGGAGCATCCCTATGTTTGGTGGTTTCCTAGAAGGATTTATAGATCTCAGTAAATAATCATACTCACAGCCAAGTTTTATCACAGGGAAAGGATACGAAGCACAGTCAGCAAAGGGGAAAGCCAAGCAAGCCTCTAAGAGTCATTGTCCCAGTGGAGTCATGCAGTCACTTAATAGTGACATCCCAGCATAGTGACATCATGGGAATCTCTTCATAGGCTCATTGCATAAGAGATATATTGGGGGGCCAGTATCATGAGCACCCTCTGCCTAGCACACACCAAATTCTAGACTCCCAGAAAGAAAGTAGTTGTTCAATATAAATCATATTGTTTTTTTCAGTTTAAAAACTGCAAAGCAAAGGAAACAACAGAGTAGAAAGAACCTGCAGGATGGGAGAAAATATTTGCAAAGTATATATTTGAAAAGTTGTTATTATCCAGAATATATCAACAAAAACTACAGCTTAATAACAAAATAATAATTCACTTCAAAAATTGATGCAGGACCCAAATAGACATTTCTCCAAAGAAGAGACACAAATGACCAGCAAGCATATGAAAAGATGTTTAATATCATCAGACATCAGGAAAATGTAGAATAGAACCACACAGTATATTGCCTCACACCTGTGAGGATGGCCACCATTAAAAAAAAGAGAAAAGAAAGTTTTGGTGAGGATGTGGAGAAGTTGGAACCCATGTGCACTGTTGGTAGGAATGTAAAATTGTGCAGCTGCTGTGGAAAACAGATTCCTCAAAAATTTAAATATACCATTCTAAAAGAATTGAAAACAGGCTCTTAAATAGATATTTGCATACCCATGTTCACTGTAATATTTAGTCATAATAACCAAAAAGGGAAAGCAACCCATGGGTCCCTCCCATGGATAAAGAAAAGGGATATGCATACAGCAGACTATATTCAGCCTTATAAAAACAAGACATCTTGTGTTATATGCCATAGCGTGGATGAACATTGAGGACATTATACTAAGTAAAACAAGCCAGTCACAAAAATACAAATACTGTATGATTTCCCAACATATGGTATCTAAAATAGTCAGACTCTTAGAAAATAGAGTGGTGGTTGCCAGGGCTTGGGGAGGAGGAAAGGGAATAGTTGTTTAGTGGGTACAGAGTTTAAGTTTTGAAAGATGGAAAGGTCCTAGAAATCTGTTGTGCCATTCATTAATGTTCATATAGTTAACCATGTGGTACTTACTATGCACTTAAATGGTTACAATTATACACCTTGTATTACTTTTTTTAAAAACTGCAATAAAAGTGAGCACTTGATATATATCCATGCACTTGATATATCATTCATATATATCCATGTTTGTATTAATAAAAAAAATTCTTCAGAAAAAGGTTCAATCTGGGAACACTGAAGAGGGATTTCTGGAAATGTTACAACACACCACAAAATAAATATTACATGATCAAATGAATTTGTTATATTATAAAATTTACTGTTTTATATTGTTGACTCCTGAGGAGACTTATAGAGTAAAAGATATTTAGCTTTTATTTTATAATGTAGCCTTTTCTAGCATTTCTTTGCATATAGGTTCCTTTCTTAAGGAGTTCCCCTTATTTCCTCCTCCAGTGCATTGGAGTGCTTTATTATCTATTCTTTTCCTCTTTGAAGGACTCCTCTTGGGTTGCTGGAAAAGGGAATTTCTGGGAATTCTGGGTATTTCTTTTCAGCCTTCAGTCCTTGATGTGTGGCTCACAGGTGCTGAAGAGGGTGTGAGAGCCTAGCTGCCATGCTGTGATTGGGAGAAATTAGGTGAAATTCATAGCATTTCCCTGTAAGACTAGGTGGAAGCTGCCCTCTCTGGGATTTTTGCCTGGGATTGAACCCTTCCATGCCTTCCTTCCCTCCCCAGGGAACACCAGCATAATTAATAGTCACAGGCATGTGCCTTTGTGTCTGGATCTGCTTTTGGGGACTAGAGAGGAAGTTGTGTTTTTATTGTTGTCCATTTCAAAATACTCTTAATTTCCCTTGTGTATTTCTCTTCTTCCCATGGGCTATTTAGATGTATAATGTTTAGTTTGCATGTTTGGAGTATTTTCTAAATTTTCTTTGTTTTTGTCAGTGGATGGACATATACTGTGATTTCAATCTTTTGACGTTTATTGAAAATTCTTTTATTGTCCATTAGCTTGGTGAATGTCCTCATTGTACTTGAGAAGAAAATGTATTCTGCCATTTGGGATAGTGTTCCATAAATGTCAGTTAAATCCATAATTAGGAGTTAATGTCTTCCCTGTGTTTACTGATTTAATTTTTTTTGGTGAGAGTAGCCTGTTACTTTTCATATTTAACAGATACTTAGTTCTATAAAAATTTTGTCTTAGCAATTCTGATTATATGCATTTGTCTATTTTTTAAAATTTCTATAAAATTTTGATGTTTTGACGTGAAGTACTTTTTTTTTTTTTTTTGGTACTGGGGCTTGAACTCGGATACTTGACCACTGAGCCACACCCCCAGTCATCTTTAAAATATGACTCCCTAAGTATTTTTGACAATCTAATGTTTATCCCCGTGGGTGTTCTTGGTAGTTGCTGATAATTTCTCTCTGGGAGGAACTCTACCAAATAATATTCATAGCCTTCATGTGTTGTCTGATCAAACATTCATGTTGTCATTTAGATTTTTTTTCTTTTCTCTATTTGAAACATCTCCCCCCTTCTTTAATTTCTCAAAGGGTATTTTTCGTAACCATCAGGCTATGTCCATTCTCTCTTCTTCCTGATCTTTACTGATTGCCATCTATTAATATTTTGACATTTATTTTATGTGAAGAAAATTCTTCTGCATCTATTATACTCCATTGGAAATTTTCAGAGGGTACTTAGTAATTCTATAATGATTTTGTTTTAGCAACTCTAAATTGGTTTAATCACAAGTCTGACGGATTATTATATGTAAATTTTAAGCCTTTATATTCTTTTACTTAAGTATTTTCTCACTTAGAAACTTTCATGGTTACTGTTTGAAGTTGTCTAATATTCTCAGATGTTTGTTTTGTAATTTATTTCAACATTTCCTGTTGCTGAATAGTTACATTTTTTCATAATATTGTTCTAGAAATAGATTTTCTCATAAGTGCTACATTTGAGATGATATTTAATTTGTATTCAAGAAATAGGATTTCTGAGACATAGTCCAAAAGGCTGTTTATTCATATTGCTAGATTGCTTTCAAGGAATGGCTAGGTGTGGGATTTGGCCAATTTTTTTTTTTTTTCAGCCCAGATTAGTTAAAACAGTAAATATTTTTGGAATAATAAACTGCCCACCACATTTAAGATTTGCAGAATGCAGATTTAATGTAATTCTGTAAAATGATTTTTCCCTTTATTAGAGTCAGTGGCATAATAAATTTTCATTTTTTAAATTATGAAATTTAAATTTTTGCTACACTGAACTCATATCAAATTGAGTTCTGCAACATTAGGCAAGTATCAGGGCTGAAGTTGTAGCTCAGTGGTAGTGTGCTTGTCTAGCATGTATGGGACACTGGGTTCAATCCTCAGCACCACATAAAAATAAACAAGTAAAAGTATTGTGTCCACCTACAACTAAAATTAAAGAAGTGGTTTCTGTATGCCAAGAGTTCAGATTTTAGAAAAAGAGAATGAACCATAATCAACTAAATTTTTTACCACGTAATCTTAACATTTATAAAGAATTGATGGAGGAGTGAAAGAGTACAGTCATTTGTGCCAGAGAGCTTAACTGTAGAGCTGACCTTAGGAGAATAAACGGTTGTAGTTGAAGCGGGGAATGCCAAGACAGGTTCAGGGAGAGACAGCATTAGAACTTACAGTATTAGAGCTCATTAGCCTGGTTTTACACTTAAAAACTGAAGTCCTAAATTTCCAGATTATTTTATTCCCTTTCTAGGATGTATGTCATTATCATTCTTGATATGGAGTTATTTCTTAACTCTGGCATACACACTTAGTTCAGTGATCTTTAATACTTGTTTCCGTTTCCTATTATCAGTCTGTTCTTAATTTAACTAGATTGATAGAACAAATAGGTTTTAGTCTACATTTAGTCCATCATAATTGGCAGCTTTAAGGTACATGTTTTTCCTCTGCTACTCTGGGGCATCATGTGCATTTAGTCTTTTGATAAGGAGTCTATGTTTGAAAACAGATTTCTTGACAAAGGACTGGTACCATTCCCTCATTTCAGATCCATATTGAATGTTGCACCAAATTATGTGGATTGGTGATGGTGGGTGAGGTGGTCTTAAGATATTCACAGTGTGGTTTTGGCAATATAAAAATAATTTATAGAGCCTCATGTAGCGGTGCATGCCTGTAATCCCAGCGGCTGGAGAGGCTGAGGCAGGAGGATCATGATTTCCAAAGCCAGCCTCAGCAAAAGCGAGGCGCTAAGCAACTCAGTAAGACCCTGTCTCTAAATAAAATACAAAATAGGGCTGGGAATGTGGCTCAGTGGTCAAGTGCCCCTGAGTTCAATCCCTGGTACAAAAAAATATTTATTTATTTTTTGCTACAAATATGTGGAACTGGATGGTGCTGGGCTATTAAAACTGACCATTACCCATTAATTGGAAGTCATAGAGTTTGATATGAATATGGTGGATTTCTCTTATGAAATTGTATTTTTCATCTTTATTTTTAAAATAGGATGAAAGTCAAAAAACTGCCTATGATTCTAGCTCTACACCTGAAGAGATTTAAATATATGGATCAACTCCATCGATACACAAAACTTTCTTACCGGGTAGTTTTTCCTTTAGAACTTCGTCTGTTTAACACTTCAGGTGATGCAACCAATCCTGACAGAATGTACGACCTTGTTGCTGTTGTGGTTCACTGTGGAAGGTAATTGCAGTTCTGGGGCTATAGTAGTGAACCCGGGCAGACACATTCAGGATTTCATGAATGATTCGAATGGAGAGCTTTTAGACGTTCTTTATTCTTTACAAGACAAGTTTACTTACTTTAAAATGAAGTTTTCCATTTTTTCCTTAAGACTTTTCTGTATTAAATTCTGGCCTTTTTATTACTTCAAGGGCACTATATTTGAACTCTTAAAACTTTAAAGTCTGTCAGTTTTGGGGTTGTGTGTGTGCATGTGCATAGTAGTGGTTCTTGTTAAAATGATGCTGCCTAAATAGATTTTGCAAAGTAATTTCTCAGATTAATTGGATATGATGTTCATACTGTTAATGGTTATGAAAAGCATTTAAAGTAACTTTGGAAAAAATCTTCAAAGTTCACTTTTCTGGTTTTGCCAGTGTGAGTGTTTATCACTGGCTAGTTAAGTGTGCGGTTGTTTTACTCATGCTCCTTTCCAACATAGTATAATATGCATTCTCTGCATGGAGTGGGGGGGAGGGCATAATTATTATTATTATTTATTTATAAATCAAAAAATCCCAGACTACAAGAGGATCATGTAATGAAAACTTGAATTTGGAACATACAGTTTTTAGTGACTGCCCAGAATTCCGATTAATAATTTAAAAACGTGGTATTCATCTTTTTCCCCTTGGTTTTAAAAAACTTGTACTGATTATTTGATTTTAAAATTAGATGCCATTTCAGATCAGTGTTGCTTTAAGTTTGTTTTGGAAAGAATATATAATAGATATCTGTTCTAGTTCTGTATGGAACATGAAATTTAGGTTATGAAAGAGTAATATCAATAAACTTCATACTAAATTAACTTTTTTTTCTTTTTCTTTTCCTTTTATTTTAGTGGTCCCAATCGAGGCCATTATATTGCAATAGTTAAGAGTCATGATTTTTGGTTGTTGTTTGATGATGACATTGTAGAAGTAAGTAGTTTCTTATTTTCTTAATTTTTAATAAAGTTCTGTGTATATTTTACTCTTCATTGTTTTCCTCACAGTTTCTCATTCATGATATGGCTGATGGTGAAATGGTAGACAAATGCCCAGGTCTTTAGATTGTAAGCTGATTCCTACTTTTTAAATTCCTGATGTCCAAGCCTGGAGCTTAAGTGGCCAAACAACCTTTACATGTTTAGAATAAACAAAGGGAAACTTTACCAGCTAGATAAAGATGTAGTGCATTATTAACATTCAGCAAGCTTCCTTATTCCTGTTCCTTGGTCAGCACCCACAGCTCTCCCTGAAGAGGCAGTAGGTATGTCTGCCCATCATCCCCTGGAGTGTGGACTTTGATTATTTTGATTGATTTTGACTGAATATAAATGGATTTATACAGTATGACTTTTGTCACTTATTAATCTGATAATAAAATATTGTGAGATTCAGTCACATTGTTGCCTGTAGAGGTAGTAGTAGTAATAATTCTCTTTCATTGCTTTGTAATTTTGTATTGTATGAGTACGCCAAGTGAGGAATTTGTCTTTTTGTCAGTTATTGACTATCACTGAGCAAAAAGTGCCTTAATCATTCTTGTACAAGTCTTTTTTGGGGGACAATATGCACTCTTCTTGGATTTGTATTAGGCCAGACCATTGGAAATGACCATTTTTTAAGTCCAAAATGGTTGACAATAGTGTTTTATTTTTTAAAAAATATTTTTAGTTGTAGATGGACATAACTTTATTTTATTGATTTTTATGTTGTGCTAAGGATCGAACCCAGTGCCTCACATATGCTAGACAAGCACTCAGCCATTGAGCCACAACCCCAGCCCCATAGTGTGCTTTATATGGTTCAGCTTAAACCTAGAGGTATAACTGCTGGATCAAAGCATAGTTGCATATTCAGGTTCAGAAATATTGCTAAACGTTTTTCCAAAGTGGCTATACTATTTTACATTCCCACTGGCCATGTGAGAGAGTTCCATTTGCCTCCCTTCTCACCAATACTTAATATTAAATGTCTTGTTAATTTAAGCCATTCTGGTTGTCCAGACTTGTTTATGTCCTGATGTTTACATTTTTGCCTTACAGAAGATAGATGCACAAGCTATTGAAGAATTCTACGGGTTGACATCAGATATCTCAAAGAACTCTGAGTCTGGTTACATCCTTTTCTATCAGTCTCGGGACTGAGGGGGAACCGTGATGAAGAGATACTTTCTGCCTCATTTCTTCTCTGGTTATTTTGGAAAGGATCAAGCACTGATTTTTCAAGAAAAGAGAAATGCAGGAAGCTCAGGGGGCAGTAGCACACTTTGCACACAATAAAGCAAAGACTCTGGATTAACAAGCCCTTCCTATCATGGTAGTTGATTTATTTGCTCAGGTATCATGCTGTCTGTGCAGTTCCATACAAGGAAACAAAATCAGAGATACCAGCTCCTCTTGTAAAACAGCCTTCCAGTTGTTGATGTGCATTTTCTCTTTATTAATTGCACCAATAATGATTTGAATTCCTTGGGGGTGCGGTAGAAAGGATTGGAATCTGTGCTAGGTTGTATTGATGATTTAAGGAGAGGACACTGAACACACTGCACACATGCCTGTGTTTGGTATGTTTAGAAGCATATTCCATGGTCTTTTCAGGCATAAACCAGAAATACTTTTGGGCCCAACACTTGCAGTTGCCTTCCTGATATAAAAAACTAACAGATACTAGAATCCAGTGTCAGGAAGACAAATATGTTTTGCTTCTCTGGAGAAGCTTATAATAATATACAGTATATGTATATGTAGGGAACAATTGGTCAAAAGTGGCTTTTTGTTTCCCCGAGGGGAAAGACTGGCTTTGTAATTATAATTTTTTTCCTTATTTATTTTACTTAAAACTGGTAGAGTCTAAGTATTGTATGAAGTGCCCATGATTCTGTCAGTAAATTTTAGCATATTTTTATTTAGTTGTGTCAGCTTAAGTAGTCCTTTAGTTTGTTTCTATTTTTAAAGTGAATTTTGAATTTTACCTGAAATCACTAAGATACTTTGAGAAAAATTGCAGTTAGAGAAGGTAAATATTCTTTTTCAGGAGGAACTGATATCTCTGGCTAAGTATTTATTCTTTTGTAATAGTTTATAAGTCAGTTATTTTATTCTGCTTTAATTTCACTAAAATAAAAAACTTAAAAATTCCCTGTAGTTCTTGGAATGATAAAAGCAATTCTGATGCGGTGGTGATATACCAGTCTTTAGAATTCTTGAATCTTTTAATGTTCCAAGTTGAGCCACACTTGGGAAAAATTCATGTCATTGCAGTTACATTATTTTTATATGTCTGTTCTTTTACCTTGGAAAGACGTAATATATTCATTGTAACCCTAGAAGCCTGATAGTAACTAAAATCCTTTTCAAGATTACGTTTTGAAGAAATAGACTGGTAATCCAAAAAACAAGCTCCCCACCCCCAGCCTCACAGATCTGAGTATTTAGAAGTGAAAATTTGTTTTAAGATCGTTCTATTGAGGGTTTTAAGAAGTAATAAATGTCATGTAAAATGTACGTAAACCATTGCAGTTGGTATTTTTCCATGTATCAGTAAGTTGTCTGACAGTGGCTAAATGTAATTTGCAGGAAACCATTGAAAATTATATTCAAAATAATAGTAATCAGGCATTTGATTTTTTTTAAATCAAACTCTTTTCGGGCATAAATTTTTTAAAATTCTCTAAATTTTTTAAAGTTATTTTACTAAAACTGTTGACTATGGAAAAACAAACAACAAAAGAGAGAGTGTTTTTTGTGCTGCTATTTTAACAGTTATTATCTGTATCTTTTAGCTCAGGAAATGACTTCACCTATTCATCCTCTAAACAGATCTTTAACAGGGTCACTTAGCTAATTGGGTTGCTTAGACAGATGTGCTGGAAGAAAATTATGATATTTAGTATTTATTATTCATACTAAATATCAAAAGTATTTTGACAAATTCATTTTTAAGATGCAGTTTCTAATGCCTTACCCTGGCTGGAGTTGTTTTATACAAATTATGTATAGCCTGTCTGATCTACGGACATTGCACAGAGAATCACAACCAAGAATGTGAGGAAATGTCTGAGCAGTGGAAGTACTTGTATTTTGAGGGCTTAAACCAAATTATCTTGGGACTTAAAACTGTACTTTTGCAGTTTTCTGTACATTGAAAAAGGGTAAAGTGAAGCAGAGTCAGTTTTACCATCAGCTAGGACACAATATGTGTGAGAAAGATAGATGAAGTCATTTGCATAAAGGTACAGCATCGAAATACTGTGTCGCGTTTGCTTTTATGTCTTTGGATTAAAAAAAAAACATGCAGGAAAAACCAAATTAAATTTCATAGTAGCAAGTTCTAGCATTTGTGTTGGGTTCCATGGTAGTCACATACTTGGTCATATTCACACCATTTTTCATGGTATGATTTGTCAGGGAGGGGGTGATGATTCTAAATTTAGTTTTTATTCTTGGTGCAGCTGGATCTAATTAAAGTGTTTTGAAGCTCATCAGAAACTCAGTATACTTTAAAAAAAAATGTTTAGGGTTAAGATTGGGGGAAAAAGAATAAAAGTATATAGTAAGTAAGAAAAGTGACCCACCTAGAAAGCAGTGTGAGTTTGTCTGTTGGTTGGCTGTGATTAAAATGAGGGGTAGGTTCAAGCTGTAAATGAGGCTAATTGCTATATAAGTATGTACATGTTTGTTGGGATAGCTGTCCCATATTTTGTATATTGGAATAAAAATTTCTATAAATTATAACTAAAAGTAAATATTCTAAATTAAGTCCCACTTTCCAAGTCACATGGCTTCTGTCTTAGTAATTTTACTTTTAGAAATACTTCTAAAAGACAGGAGCCGGGAGGCTTTAGGAAAAGGGAAGGAAATGTACTATATGGGTCTTGTGGCCTTTAACCATCAGTGTAGGGTTTTTTTTTTCCTTTCCTTGATGGCAGTAGAAAGACCTCATTTTCATAACATACTACCCTTGATACTTTCTTTAAAAATACTTTTCATTAAAAATTTTCTCATGAGGTGTTTGGTTGGGAGCTGGGAGGCTAAGGCGCTTGGGTCCTGGCTCTTCAGTGAATTTAACTGTGTGACCTTGGGCAAGTCACTTAACCTCTCTGTGCTTCAGTCTCCCTGTCGTGTAAAATGGGAGTAATACCTACCTCACAGGGTTGTTGTGGGGATTAATTAGAGATAATGTCTGTAAAGCATTTAAGGTTCTTGAAGAAGGCGCTATATAAATACAAAATAATATCTATTAAAGTTGGTTTATTTGTGCCTGTGGGTTTTTAAGTGTGTTTTTTCCTTTTTTCCTAAAATATATTTGCAAATTTAGAAATATACACTTTGGAAGTTTTGATACTTCTTTTAAAAAAGTTATTACTTTTTGTTATCCTAAGGGATTTTCCTGAGAACAGCATTGCGTGTATGTAAAACAATATTCTGTATGTACCTGTGTTTAATTAGCACATAGCTTGCTGTGTTAGTCCTCTTTCTGTTGTATGACCATGATGGCACAAGTATGTGGTAGAAGAGCTGCTCACCTGGTGGCAGCCAGGAAGCAAGGGACCAGGGTTCCAGTATTTTCTTCAAGGCACCCCAGCAAGCTGGCTTCCTCTCACTGGGCTCCACCTCCTCAAGGTTCCACCACCCTCCAGTTGCAGCACAGGCTGGTGACCGAGCCTTCAACACTTGGACTTTGGGAGACACTCCAGATTGAAGCTATAACCCTTGCATTTGTTTTGGCACATCTTTTGAAAAATCCCAAGTTTAAATTTTTGCATTAGCATCATAGTCTGACAATAAATACCTTATAGGTCACCACTTGTACTCTTCCTCCTCCTAATAGTGTAGTGATTATTCTATAAAATCTGTTCAGTCTGCCCTTTCCACTTTTTAGTAACTTGTATTTTTTATTTATGTTGCTGTTTTTAATAGTTCATGTTTTATTCTCTTAGGGAACCCTCTGTACCTGACTGACCTTTGTATTATATGGGGTTCATATTCTTGAGAGCCCTATTCTGGAAGCTCTCCTGTTTATACATGTCTCCAAAAGAGTGTTCTCAAAATAAACACAGCAACAAGAACTGGACTGTCAGGACCCAAGGTGACATTCTCTTTATGCCACGTATTTCATATTGAACTTGTAGTAAATGAAGTCCGGTGTATCCAAGAGTTTTTCATGGACTGTTGAAAAAGCCAAGACTGCCTATCCCCCATGCCTTTTTTCAAGTTCCTTTGTTACTGTCCATGTTAACGTGTTAAAGTTTTTCCACCTCTCTTTGTTCATGTATTCTTTCTGTGGAGGCATATTAACCTCTCTGTTCTGTTTCCAGAGCTGCTGAAATAACTCATTATTTTTTAGTGATAGCCTGCTTATGTGAGTAGATCTATCCTTGGCATTTGACGTCTTTTGATGTTAATCTCAACAGCAATATCTCTGAGAACGTGAGAAGTACAACCTGGTTCTTTAGTGGTTGAATAATTTTCCCAAAGTCACTCAATTGGGAAGTTGGGATCCAGCTTTCATAAATTAATTGTCCAAGTTTTTAGCCCTAGCTAGCATTGTCAAAAAAATTTTTTTTTAAATTATGCTAACATAATTGACATTTTAACCTTTTTTTTCCCTTTTCTTTTCTGTACCAGGGATTGACCTAAGGGTGCTTTACTACTGAGCCACATCCCTAGCCCTTATTTAATATTTCAGGGTCTCTGAGTTACCTAGAGCCTCACTAAGTTGCTGAGGCTGGCTTTGAACTTGGAATCCTCCTGCCTCAGCCTACAGAGTTGCTGGGGTTACAGGTGTGCACCATTGTTCCTGGCATCATTTTAACCTCTTCTTTTGGTACCAGGGATTGAACTAAGGGGCACCCAGCCACTGAGCCACATCCCCAGCCCTATTTTGTGTTTATTTAGAGACAGGATCTCACTGAGTTGCTTAGTGCCTTGCTGTTGCTGAGGCTGGTTTTGAACTCACAATTCTCCTGTCTCAGCCTCCCAAAGTGCTGGGATTACAGGTGTGTGCCACTGCACCAGGCACTATTTTTAGTTGTATAATTAAGTGACAGTATAGTATCACGTGGCACGTTTTCCATCGCTGCATTCCAGACCTCTCTTCATCATCCCAAACAAGAACTCCACTCATTAAACAGTGACTCCCCGTTTTTCCCAGTCCTCCAAGCATTTGGTAACCATTTTATTTTGTGTATTTGTGAATTTGTGTTAGGTACCTCATCTAGGTGGAATCAGGCAATATTTGTCTTGTGAATGGCTTATTAACATCATGTTCTCAAGGCTTATGTTGTAGCATGTTCCAGAATTTCCTATTTGAGTAATATTCCATTGTCTCTGTATACCATATTTTGTCTATCCATTTATTCCTCCACAACATTTGGGTTGTTTCTACTGATTGGCAACTGTGACTAATAACTGCTGTAATCATTGGTTATAGCAATTAGAACTATTTGAGCCTTGATATCAGTTTTGGGCATATACCTAGGAACTGCCGACTATGCAGAATTGTACATTAACTTTCTGAGGACCAAGCATACTATACTGTTGGACCATTTTACATTTCCACCAGCAGTGCGCCTGTGTTCCACCTTCTCCCCATCCTAACACTTGTTTGTTTGATTAATTGCCATCCTGTCAGGTGTGAGCTGTGCTATTTCACTGTGATCTGATTTGCATTTCCCTAATGACTAGTGATGCTGATTATCTTTTCATGTACCTATTGACCATTTGTGTGATATTGAAGAAATTTGCTATATGTTTTTTCCTTTACAAAGTTTAAAAGCATTTTCTCCTATTTTAAGATTTGTCTTTTTAGTCTCTTCATAGATAGTATCTTTTGATGCACAGAAGTTTTAAATTTTGATGCAGTCCAATTTGATTTTTCTTTTATTGCCTAGGATTTTGAGGTCATAGCCAATAAATCACTCCCCAATTCGGTGTCATGAAGATTTGGCCCTGTTTTCTTTTAAGAGTTTAATAGTTTTCGCTTATTTTTAGATCTTTGGTAGGAATTGTATTGAATCTCTAGATTGCTTTGGGTAGTCATCTGAACACTGTTAAATCTTCCAACCTATAAGCATTGAATGTCTTCCCTTAGGTTTTCTTTAAGTTATTTCAGCAATGTTTTGTAGGGGTTAGTGTACAAGTCTTTCACCTCCTTGGTTAAATTCCTGTTGTATTGTGTTTTTCATCCACTTTGTTTTATTTTTTGATGCTATTGTAAATGGAATTGCTTTCTTAATTTTTTTGATTGTTCATTGTTAGTCTATGGAACTGGAACTGATTCTCATGTATTGATTTTATATCCTACAACTTAGTAGAATTTATTAGCTCTAACAGTTTGTGTGTGTGTAAAACCTTGTTTTCTAAACATAAGCGCTTATCATGTGCAGACAGATTTTTTTTCCCCCTGATTTAGATGCTTTTTATTTCATTTTCTTGCTCAATTGCTCCTGCTAGAATTTCCTATATTATACTGAATAGAAGTGGTGAACGTGGTTTTCTTGTTTTGTTCCTGATCTTAGAGGAGAAGCTTTCAGTCTTTGACCACTGGGTGTGATGTTAGCTATGGGTTTTTCACATATGGCTTTTATGATGTTAAAAAATGTTTCCTTTTATTCCAGTTTGTGTGTTTTTATTGAGAAAAGGTGTTCAATCTTGTCAGGTGTCCTTTCTGCATCAGTTGAGATGATCATCTCCCCCCATCATATCAGTGTGGTATATTACAGTGATTATGACCTTCCATTCCTGGAATAAATCCCACTTGGTTACCATGTATAATTTTTTAGTAGGTTGGTGAATTTGGTTTGCTAGTATTTTGTTGATGATTTTCCCATCACTGTTTGATCAGGCATCTTGGTCTGTAGTTTCCTTTTAGTGTCTCTGTCTTTGTTATCAGAGTAATGCTAGCCTCACAGAATGAGTTAGGAAGTGTTTCCCTTGTAGCTTTTTGGAAGAATATGAAACTTTCAGATTTTTGCTTGATAATTAATACTTATGTGCTTACTGTAGGTCATTATTAATAAATGTGAGGCATAGTTTTTGCTCTTAAGGAATTTATCATCTGAGAGGGAGTCAAAGGAAAAATCAGCTGTATAAATTAGTATATACAATGGACAGAATAGGTAGGAAATGTGGGTTAGGACGGTGTCATTGATACTTACGAGTGGTGCAGATTGCTAAGCCCATAAAGGGAATCTGGAAGTTAAAAATAGTCAAAGGGGGGCTGGGGTTATGGTGCAGTGGTAGCGTGCTCGCCTAGCATGCGTGAGGCACTGGGTTCGATCCTCAGCACCACCTAAAAATAAAATAAAGATATTCTGTCCACCTACAACTAAAAAAATAAATACTTTAAAAAAAATAGTCAAAGGGACTGGGAATACTAAGTATAATGAGAATTTGAAAATATTAACTTATGATTGATTCTGTTTGGTAATAGAATTTCAATTTCTAAGCCTGCTTCAAACTAATTTTTCCCCTAACAAAAAGCTCCAAATTCAGCCGGGTGCGGTGGCGCACACCTATAATCCCAGAACCTTGGGAGGCTGAGATAGGAGAATAGCGAGTTCAAAGCCAGCCTCAGCAACGGCGAGGCACCAAGCAACTCAGTGAAACCCTGTCTCTAAGTAAAACACAAAATAGGGCTGGGGATGTGGCTCAGTGGTCGAGTGCCCCTGAGTTCAATCCCTAGTACCCAAAAAAGGGCTCCAAATTCATAGGAATTCTTGCTTGGCAGCCACTGTCGAGTGCTAATTCCTGAGAAGATAATCTTACATGCTGCTACATCTTACCCATGTATTATAATTCACTGTAACAACTGGTTTCCTTTTAAACATTTCCTCACCCATGGTCAGTGATTTTCTATATGATATGGTAGAAAACTTCATGGAAAAAAGTTCACATGCCTTCTGCTTGTGTTTAGTAAGCAGATCTGTCTTTTAAGATCAAGAGAAATAGTCTTGCCCCACAAGGTTCATGAGCCATTCTTAAATTTGGATGATTTGTAGAATGTTTCAGTTCCTGAGATATATCCCCAAAGATTTTGATTCACTAGAGATGAGGAATCTTGTGTTCAAAAGCTCAGTGGTGCATGCCTGTAACCAGCACTTTGGAAGGCTGAGACAAGAAGTTCAAAGCCAGCCTCAGCAATGGCGAGACACTAAGCAACTCAGTGAGACCCTGTCTCTACATAAAACACAAAATAGGGCTGGGGATATGGCTCAGTGGTCCAGTACCCCTGAGTTCAATCCCTGGTACCAAAAAAAAAAAAAAAAAAAA
>PVHX01013343.1:0-55151 GCA_004024805.1 Geosciurus inauris | reverse complement strand
CTCAGCCTCCCTAAGTGCTGGGATTACAGGCTTGAGCCACTGCGCCCGGCTGGAAGCTTCTAGTTGGAGGTGGTCCCATCTGTTCACTTCTGCTGTCCTTGCTTGTGCTTTTGGTGTCATCCAAAAAATCACTGGCAGGACCAATGTCAAAGAGCTTGCTCCTGCTGGGTGCAGTGGAGCACGCCTGTAATCCTAGCACTTAGGGAGGCTGGGACAGGAGAATCGCGAGTTCAAAGCCAACCTCAGCAATGGCGAGGCACTAAGCAACTCAGTGAGACCCTGTCTCTACATAAAACACAAAATAGGGCTGGGGATGTGGCTCAGTGGTCCAGTGCCCTGAGTTCAATACCCAGTAGCAAAAAAAAAAAAAAAGCTTGCTGCTGTTTTATTCTAGGGGTTTTATGGTTCAGGTCTTATGCATAAGTCTTTCATCTATTTCAAGATCTATTTCAAGTTAAACTTTGTAAGTGGTATAAGAAAGGGGTCAAAAATACCTTGCTTTTAAGTCATTAAATTCTGGGCGTTATGCAGTGATAGAAAACAGGATTGGGGAGCCAAGAAAGAGTGTGGTCATGCCAGGCTCAGTGCACATCCACATTCAGCTGGAATCACAGTCCTTGCACTCAGCAGGAAGACTCCCTACGAGGACATTTGGGATTGGGGGCACTAAAAGGAGAGAAAAGAATTTTGGGAGGCAAGTAGTAGTCTAAGCTTTCCCATGTCTAAAGTCTTCCAACTCGTCCCCATCTTTCTCTGTCCCATCACTCTCTGCAGCCTCGCACTCACTTGAGGCTCTCCTGTGCAGCACCGAGTTCTTCCTCCCTCAGCCCTGGCTGCCTGTGTACCCTGGACATGGAGGAACCAGAGGGAGCAGGGAGAGGGAGGCAGCCAGGGGCCTCCCTAGGCAGCACAGCTCCTTTAGAAAGAGGTGAGGCACACGTGGGCCAAGACAGGAGGGCTGCAGAGAGCTCTGTCCTGTGGGGAGCTGGGGCAGTGGAGGCAGAGGCAGGGAAAAGCATCCACAGGGAAGTATTCAAGGAAAAGGCTCAGCTCAGGGAAAGGGGGCAGTGTGGTGTGGGGTAGGGGTGCAGCATGGGGGAGCCTCCACGAGAGGAAGAGAGGAAAGCAGGGACCACATTACAGCACAGTGGGGAACAAAAGGGACACTGTGTCTTCCCCATGGAGCTTACGTCCTAGGAGGCTCCAGGGAGCTTACGGGTTTAGCAGAGCCCCAACAAGGTCTCTGAGCCCCTGGGGGCATATAAATATGTTCTTGGGCGTTTGAAAGAGTACCATGAGAAGCTTACAATTTTGTACTTTTGTTTTTAATTTTAAATTTACACATTTAATAAATAAAAAGCATATAATGCATTTTAAACATTTTTAAGTTGCTTATTTTCTATACAATATAATGTTCTAGATTATGTGCACCTTTTGGAGTGGCTGAATCAAAGTGGCTGGCACATGCTTTACCTCACACACTGCCTCTGTGTGGTGGGGAACAGTATGGCGCTTTCTAAATCACCTGAAGGTCGCCTTGGGAGGAGAGTTCACACAAGTATCATGGGGCCAGATGTCCACCTCCCTCCCAGCCTCCACTCCCAGCCTCCACTGCCCTGCTCCTGTGGAGACAGAATCAGCAGGCTCTGGCCTTTGGCTATCTGGCTTGGTTCACTCCAGGGGGAGCAGCGAGGAGAGGAGAGTGAGGTCAGGCTGTCCTGGGCTGTCTGGCCCCCAAAGGTCACATCCCTCAAGGTGGCTTCTCTCCTGCTGTTCTGGTCCAGTGTCCTGGAGCCTAGCGGCTGTGTCTAGCCCCTGGCTACTGTACCATCTCTGCCTGTATGGTTAAATGGCCTCTGAAGTCAGCCCTGCCCAAATTATTCTGGGCTGAGCTGCCCTCTACCTCCTAGTGGGATCCTGACTAAATCGGGACCACACAGGATGACTTTCACTTTTCTAGACTAATTAGGGAGAGAGATGTGTAGCTGGAAGAGCATTTGCATAGCATGTGCCATGTGCGAGGGAGGGAGATGGACTGAATGTGGGAATGGTTCCTTCACATTAGGCGAAGGCTCAGTGACATCAACAGACCTCGTGCCTTGCACTGTTCAAATAAGATACCAACAAGTTTTTTTTTGTACTGAGGATGGAATCCAGGGGCACTTCACCAACTGAGCCACGTTCCCAGCTCTTTTTATTTTTTATTTTGAGACAGGGTCTCATTAAGTTGCTGAGGTTCTTGCTGCATTGCTGAGGTTCACCTTAAACTTGTAATCCTCCTGCCTCAGCCTCTGAAGTTGGTGGAATTTAGGTGTGTGCCACCACTCCAAAATGTTTATTACTTTAAAATAACACTATGATAAATAATATGTTTCTTGATGATTTGTGAAATTTCTCCTTTAAAATGGATCCACATGGCCCTCAGTTTGAGATATACTAATCTCGCCCAGCATTTCACGTGCTGCAGAAATGCCTTTGTACTCAAGGGGGTTCAAATCCATTTGTCAATAAGGTTTGACGTTAAGCTCAAATTAAAAAATTCCAACCATTGTCCCTAATTTTGCCCACTATTCAGGAAAGTAAGTGCAAGGCCTGGATCACAGCACTGTTTTCCACCCTGCCACGCTGTACCAGGATTTAGGAGGCTGAGCCCTCCTCACGGCTCCACAGAGCAGCCTTCAGTGTCCACCTTCACCAAGGCACAGACTGCTGGTGTTCTGCCGTTGGCAGGCATCCTTCTTTCTCCTGTTCTTTTCTGCAACTGGAAAACAGGTTCTGATTTTTATACCTTGTGTTCTTCTTAGCCCTTTCCAGTGTCTTATATGGTATAGCTGTTTAATAAATGCTGAAGTAAAAGAATCAGTGAAAATATGAGATTACACACACACACACACAAACACTGAAAAACATGCACAACTGTGCAATAAGCATTTGACCGGCATCTTGATGTTTGTTCCATCAGTCAGGAGCAGGGTGCAGGCCGCTGTCCAGCAGCCCCATTAGCCACCAGCTCTGAATCTGCAGCCCTAGGCTTCTCTTGTGCCAAGGCTCCTGGCTGGAAAAGGCCTTCTATGGTGCAGCACAGAGCCCTCTGGGCCTGGCCCCTGTACCACTTAAACTAATGGAGTCTGACACAATCGACCTCATTTTACTGGGTATCAATTTTCAGAGTGGTATTGTTCTGCAGCAATAGGGAAGTTTGATAAAAACAATTCAAACAGGATATGCCCTCAGGAATTTACATTGTATAAGGAAAAACAGTGTATTAGTGCTAAATCAAATGAAAACATGTAGATATGAGTAAGGTACACTCTGCTTGGAATGCATGTGAAAGCATTTAAAAAATATCCCACAAGTATAAAGGGATACTCTATCAAATGTGTAAAATTTAGACCTTTAAGAGAATGGCTAGAGAGTCACTGATTATTTATTTAAGGTGAGATTTTTAAAATAAGTTTCCTGTGTGTATCTGAATTGCCACAGACTTTTAATACTGGATAGTGTTTAAAGGTTATCTACATTAACACTTGTGTTTTAGAAGCAAAGAAAGAGACCATTGCTTTGTTCACTTATTCCAGGACTTGAGCACTGTGGGAGAAAAATCACAGAGCAAAACAGATGGATGTCATTCCCAAGTTGGGGGCCAATGTCACCTCTGGTGGTTCATCAAGCTTTTGATTCCCCTTTGTTCTCCGCCTCTACCTTGCTCCCTTCCAAATGTCTTCCACACCATCTCATGCTCCCGTCCCTTTTCACCTCTTCTCAAACTGGCTCTTCACAGCTGATCCTGTCTTCATTCAACAAACAGTTGGTACCTGCTGTGTGCCAGACATGGTTCCAGATCGGAGGTAATAGCAGCACATTAGCACAAGGTTCCTGATCCTGAGAAGTTTCTATCCCGTTTGGGCCAAGGGGCAGCCAGCCAACTCAGAGGCAGGCAAACACACAGGCCAGCCATTCATATCCCACAGGCCATCAGCAGGGTGGTATTTTATCTGGTTCTGGATGAACCAAGGTCCAGCTTGTCAACATTCAGGAGAGAGTCATCCCAGGAAGAACCAGGAACAGGGGCACCAAGAATAAAGCCTGGAAGAGTAAGCAGGCAACTGGGCATGATCAGCCCTGCAATCCAGGGCACGAAGTTCAGATTCTATTCCAAGTGGGGCTGGAAGCCACTGCAATAGTTTTAAATGGGTTTGTGACAAGTTTTGATTAATACTGTGAAAAGGAAAATTATGATGAAAGCAACATTGAAAGAGCTTTCCAAAATGGAGCCAAGAAGCCTGTGAGGGGAAGGACTTACCTGGGTACAGGTCCAGCTGTCACCTGGAATGTGAACTTTGGTCACCTCCTCCCTTTGGCCCCAGGCATCTGTAAAAATTGACCTTTGCATATGCCCATAGGCTCCAGATGCACATCAAGAGTTCCTGGACTCTTGTCTTATGGACATTTCTGTCTATTTACGCTACCTTTCCTTTATCTTCCATCAGTCACGTAGCTCTGCTCCTTCTCAATGTTCTACAGCCCCTGGAGCTACTGCCTTCCCAGCCTTCCTTGGATCACCAACTGCATGCAAACCTGTCTTCTGAACTGCATTTCCTTCAACTCCAAGTAAAGTCCTTTATACATTTGCAGTTTCTGAGTTTGGACTGGTTAACAACACTTTGAAAAGGTAACTGACTGCTTTGTGGTCCGTGGACCAAAGCAAGTTGGGAGAGGACTTAGGCCCTACTGCAACAGTCTAGGCAAAGAATGGGCACCTGCTCTAGGAAGGAGAGGAGATTGGCTTGGCATGTGTCTTAAAAGTTGCACTGACAAGACTTGTAGATGGATGGAATATGAGAAAAGAGGAAATGAAGAATCTCGGGTAACTAAGGGAATGATATGTTGTTAGGAAGGTTGTGGGAATCTAGGGCTTATGTCTTGCTTGTGTTCTGTTTGAACTCTTTATTTGACCTCATATGGAGATGTCAAGACACAGACTTAGTCTGGAGAAGCAGGTAGGGGTGTGTGATAGTGATGGAGCTGTGGCCACCAGCAAGATGCATCTGTGCCATGGTACGGGAGGCAGATAGTGCCTGGAGAAGTGGAGGCTGACCTTTGCTAGGATCAGGGCTGGTTCTTCATTCAACAAAAGTAAAGAAGGAATTTCAGAAGGGCTAGGTTTTTGAAGGAGGGTAAAGAAATGGTTGGTGGAGGGTAAGAGATATAGCTTAGTGGTAGAGGCCATAGATTCCATCCCTAGCACTGTAAAAGGGAGGAAAAAAAAATATATATGTACACACACACAGAGGTGATGTGAAGAAAGGAGGCCGATCCCTCTTTCACAAAGAAGAGTGAATGGCTGTGAATCTCATCAGTCCTTCACTATGAACTTGTCTGCTTCCTCCTCCTTTCCTGTCTCAGAGGAAGAGGCCTCCATCTTCCCCAGCCCCATTTTTCTGCCTCTGCCTGGTTCGTTCCCTACAACTGCCTCAGGGACCAGGCCCACCATCTCTCTTTTATCTCTTACAAGCCTATAAATACCCGCATTTCTTTTTACTTAAGAAAGCCTTCCTTTGACCTATCTTCTCCCTCTGGCCCACAATCCTGTCTTTCTCTTCATTTCATTGCCAAGATACTGGGAAGGACGTCCCTCACATGTTTTCTCCATTTTCACCTTCCATTTTCTGCTTGTGGTTTTATTCTCCAAAATGCCCAAGTCAACTCTTGTAAGGATGTCAGAACATTTTTGTGCCAATGTGGTGTGGACGTTCAGTCTCATTGGACTTGTTTTCTCTGCATGGCGGACCTCCTGGCCACGCCCTCCTTCCCTGAGACTTCAGTGTCTCCTTCCTGGTCCTCTAGGCACATCCATCTGCCTTCCCTTCCTTAAGTCACCCAAGTCCCTCTCCTGTGTCCTCTTCTGTTACTCTGTTCAGTCTCCTTGGTCAGCGGATCCATGTTGAGGACTTCCATTACTGTTTGTGTACTAATAAGTCACAAATTGCAATTTTTGGTTTAGACTTCCCAAGACCCTCATTCCAGCTGCCATTTAGATGTGTACAGGTAACTATCCTATGGGCACTTCAAACTCCAACTTCACATGTCCCAAAGTGAACTCATCTGTCATCATGGCTTTTCCCTCTGTTTTCCTCCAAGGATCACATCACTGCTATCTTTCTGGCCAAGCCTGAACCCTGACATGTACCATACACTCCTTTCTCACCCTTGCCTTCCCACCCAGGCTCCCAGTTTTGTCATTTCTACAGTTTTTGAGTCTGTTCTTTACTCTCCATCCCACGGGCATGGCCTTCATTCAGTTTGTTTTTGTTTGTTTGTTTAGTACCGGGGATTGAACCCAGGGGTGCTTAATCACTGAGCCACATCCCCAGCCCTTTTAATTTTATATTTTGAGACAGTCTTGCTAAGTTGCTGAGGGCCTCACTAAGATGCTGAGGCTGGCTTTGAACTTGCGATCTTCCTGCCTCAGCCTACCAAGTTGCTGGGTTTACAGGCATGCACCACCTAACCCGGCTCATCCCCAGTCTTTAAACATTCTGAAATAGGATCTTGTAAAGTTGCCAAAGCCACAAACTTGCAGTTCTCCTGCCTGTGCCTCCTAAATGGCAGAGACTACAGCGTGAGCCACCCCACCACTGCTCCATCCAGCTCTCCATCACTGTTCAGCCAAGCCATGACCAGGACTTCAGCTTAGGACCCCATCTCATTTTCTGCTCTATCACCAACACCAAGTGGGGACGTCCCCCAAACACCCAATTGTTCATTCATTCCCTCTTCAGCTTAAAAAAACTGGTTAGAACTCTATGATGAAAAACCCAAACTCTAGGATGGACATTCTATTTTAAGCATATGGAGTGGGTGCACAATGAAACCTCCCTTGCCTGTTTCAGACACATTGTTAAATATAAATTTACAGGAGGGAATTGTTTTGGACAAAGATTCTGCAGGTGGCCCCAACAAATCAGACTAAACCTCAGAATGAAGCTGCCCATGCTAACTTCGGACCTCACCAGACAGAAATTAGTTTTCTGACCTTCCAAGAAATCAGGAGAGGTTCCAGCCAGATTTTAGACAGGTAGGTTTCAATTATCATGATAATGAAGTTCCCTCTGCCTTAATCCTTACACAAAAAAAGTAAGCTGATGTTTTTCTATTGTTCTGTCACCCAGGCCCTCCTCGCAAGGGAAGGAAATTGAAGTGACCAATTCATGTTTGATCTTTTGCTTCTGCTTTCTTCAGCATTTCCCTCCCTATTAAACTAACCCCTGCTTACCTCATCAGAACACTTACTTCACTTCATTAAACTGAGACTCTAGGAAGCCGGGGGCGGTGGCGCAAGCCTGTAATCCCAGCACTTAGGGAGGCTGAGACAGGAGAATCAAGAGTTCAAAGCCAGCCTCAGCAATGGCAAGGTGCTAAGCAACTCAGTGAGACCCTGTCTCTACATAAAACACAAAATGGGGCTGGGGATGTGGCTCAGTGGTTGAGTGCCCCTGAGTTCAATCCCTGTTACCAAAAAAAAAAAAATATTGAGGGCTGGGATTGTAGCTCAGCGGTAGAGCGCTTGCCTCGCATGCGTGAGGCCCTGGGTTCGATCCTTAGCACCACATACAAAGCAATAAAATAAAGACATTGTGTCCATCTACAACTAAAAAAAAACATTAAAAAAAATTGAGATTCTAGGATTGAAAGCAAAGACAGCTAAGATATTTAAACTGTCGTAAATTTGTAATTTTACATTAGTGATGATGCAAAAGACATTAAAAAAAAATCTTGAAGACAGAATGTTTTATATGAAACCCTGAGATGATTCCTAAAAGAAGGAAGGGAGGAGGAGGCAGGTAAAAGCTGAAGTGGCAGCAGGGACCCAACCCACCAGGAACAGGGAACTCCTGCTAGGAAGGTGGGCCAGGATGAAGGGGCTCACCAAACTTCTGAGGAGCATTAGTGTTATGAAGGAGAAATAGCAAACACAACAAATGGAGCCTATGAGCACCAGAAAGCAGGGGTGACATAACAGAAGACCTCAGAATAGCCACATCTGCCGGGCGCGGTGGTGCACACCTGTAATCCCAGCACTCTGGGAGGCTGAGCCAGGAGGATCGCGACTTCAAAGCCAGCCTCAGCAACAGCAAGGTGCTAAGCAACTGAGTGAGACCCTGTCTCTACATAAAACACAAAATAGGGTTGGGGATGTGGCTCAGTGGTCGAGTGCCCCTGAGTTCAATCGCCAGTACAAGAAAATAAAAACAAAAAACAAAAAAAGAACAACCACATCTACTTTTGTCAATGTGTGAGAGGTTGGAACCACTCCCAAAGAAAGGCAGGCATGCAGTCACACATGGCTGTATGTGCTGTATATGCACACACATTCAACTATTATTAGAAAGAGAATCAATTAAAAAGTCTTTGAAACAAACAAACAAAAATCTTAAATTTAAAGTCAGTCAGCAGACTGACTGAAAGACTGGCTATGGCTTAAGAGTTTCTGACCTAAAGGTTTTACTGAAACATTCTCTCAGACTATAGCATGAAATGAGAGCAGGCCCTGTTTCTTGAAAGGTGACAACAAGCCCTAGCACCCTTAGTAGGATTCCAAAGAAGACTGGACGGGGTAAGCACCAAGGTAATGAAGACCAGGGACTTCCAGAACATGCCCACCTTGAAGAGCACTGAGCCTTGAGAAGAATCAAGCCAAAGAATCAAAAACCTCCACACCTGGACAGGGGGAGCTAGGAGAAGAGCAATAGTTCTGCAGGCTGTGGAGGAGAGCAGGCGGATGTCCCTCCCCCGCCCAGGAGCAGAAGGGGCGTGTCGCCAGCCTCTGGCCTGTGAGGTATGGGATGCTCCCCTCAGAGTGCTGAGGAAAGGTTTCCTGGATCTCAGCATTTTACCCTCAATCTCCTATTCATTATTAGGCATTTTTGGGCATTCCCAGGCTAAGCTGCTCCACAACTTAGAAGCTGTCTCTGAAGGCATGAGTAAAGGACAGTGCCCCAGCGAAGAAACAGATCTTGGAAGAGAGAATGGTTTCTAAGAAACTAATGTGCCCAAAGAAATTAGCAAGAGTCATTTTGTTCAAATCATTGTGAATTGTTTTGAGGTTTTAAAATTATAATCTGCAACTAGGAGGAAGCCTGAGTTTACAGAGGCAAAGTAGCTCCCTGAGAGCCAAAGCTGCTAGCTGCTTGCTTTGCAGCCCAGCCTCACCCAAAACAAGTGCTTAGTAACTGCTTGCAGCAAGAGATGGCTGAAGGCAGGGACCACAGAATCCTCTGCCAGCAGCAGCCTTTCTGGAAGGTAAGCCCAGTGAGATTGTGAACCCACAGGCTAGGGTGTGTGCAGCCATGACCAGCCATTGACTGACTCTCAGAGGCAAGTTTGGATTGTGCTCCTTCCAGGGCTTCGGGGAAAAGCACCTCGGTCTGGCAGCTCTGCCCCTGGGCTGAGGCAGAGGACACTGTGACAACCTGCCTGCCAGGCAGCAGAGCCAGGGAGGGCAGCCACGTGTCTTGGCACAGGCTATCCATCCACTGAGTGCTCATTCCAGATCAGGTCTAGGTCTTGGACAGTGCGAGCAGACGCCCCTCATGTGTAAGGGCCACAGGGAGGAAGGAAGGAAAGTTCACAGTTGCCTGGGCTAATAATGTTAGCTTGGGAAGAGGTGAGAAGGTCTGATTTGAGACACACAGTACAAAAAGGCTGCTGATGCTTCTACAGAAAATCATGGAATTTTTTTCAGTCCCTACCACGCTCAGTTAGTGGCAGCAGGTCTTCTCTCCTCCCTGCTGGGGTGGCTCTCAGTGCCTTCTCTCCAGGCAGGAGTGACCTCGCACTCTGGAGAGAAAGCGGAGGCCAGCCACAGGGTTACTGCCTTTCTCACCCTGCAGGTCTCCACCCCCTCTGCTCCCTGTTTTCAGGCTCAGAAGTGGTCCCTGGGAGGCTCCTCCCTTCTCTCACCCCAGGTCCCACTTGCTGATATCCCCAGGGCCACTGGCTCTCCAGCTCAACTCTCTCTCTGTCTGTACCCCTTTCCCTCATCTCAGGAACCTGCTCAAGGCTCTCTGAGTGCAGACCCGGGCCTTCAGTGCCCCCTCTCCTGCTCTCCTGGATGCATCTCCTGACAAGGTATCCGTCCTCGCGGCCTTCACTGCCCTCACCCTGCAGTCCCTCCCCAGGTGACTGTCCCAGCGTTTGCTGCTAACCCTCCCGGCAGCCACAGGGCTCCTCTCCCTGCAAGCCGTGCCCCTCTGCCCACTGAGGGCTGCCTGGGGCTGAGCACACTGCACACACTCTCCCAAGCTCCACTCCTTCACGGCACTGGGGTCCCAGGGTCCTGGGCTTACTCCTCTCTAGGGTCTCTGAGTAATGCTCTCCCCCCTCAGGGCTCTAGCCACCAGACTACAGTGGCCCAGCTCCTGGCGCCAGCACCAGCTCAGATCCCCGCCCTCATCTGGTGCCCCTCCTGTTCAAGTCTTCTTACTCCTCATCTGGACTACTGTGGTGGCCGAGTCCAGCTCTCGCTGTCTACAGCCTCTGAGCCAACGTACTCTCTATAAACCCCCAGGATCTTTTGGGGGGGGGTATTTAGGGTTACTAAGCATGCGTATTACCACTGAGCTACACCCCTAGCTTCCAGAATGATCTTTTAACAAATGCCATGCCATTTCTTTCTTTTCTTTTCTTTTTGGTACTGGGGATTGAACTCAGGGGCACTTGACCACTGAGCCACATCCCCAGCCCTATTTTGTGTTTTATGTAGAGACAGGGTCTCACTGAGTTGCTTAGTGCCTCGTCATTGCTGAGGCTGGCTTTGAACTCATGACTCTCTTGTCTCAGCCTCCCTAAGTGCTGGGATTACAAGCGTGAGCCACCACGCCCGGCTCTTTCTTTTCTTTACAATCTCTTTCCTTTTCTTTACAATCTTTTCACTTCTGAGGTAGAGTACGTGGTACTGCATCTTTCATCTGGCCTTTTTTTTTTGGTACTAGGGATTTAACTCAAGGGCACTCGACCACTGAGCCACATCCCCAGCCCTATTTTGTGTTTTATGTAGAGACAGGGTCTCACTGAGTTGCTTAGCACCTCATGTTTGCTGAGGCTGGCTTTGAACTCGGGATTCTCCTGTCTCAGCCTCCCTAAGTGCTGGGATTATAAGCGTGCGCCACTGCGCCCAGCTTGTCTTACTCTCTTAGTTCATCTCTTGCGGCTCTCCTGCTGACCCTGGGCCTGCCACCAGCTAGGGACTCCCTGAAAACACCCTGCTGCTTCCCAGTGTTACTAAAAGCTAGGTCCTTGACCCTGCTGTGAACCCAATAATGGGGACATCATTTTGAAAAAAGGGAAAAAGAAGTTTTATTGCTTTGCTAGCAAAGGAGAAGCACAGGGACTCCTGTCCCAGAGGCTGTGATGCTGCCCATCAGCAGGAACAGGGGCTAAAGAGGGGCCTCAAAGGCTCCATTCCACATGTCCTCTGTTGGAGTGCCAGTTCACTGGTTAATTTGGGAGACAGTCGTTCCTGAGATCTTCTGAAGCCATCCCCAAAGTCTGGATTACTTCATTCCTGTGTGGCTGTGTGCTCAGGGACAGATGCCTGTGCCTAGGATGGGGAAGGAAGGTGATCTTGTTTCCCTGAGATTAGGGAGGGGGAGAGGTTAGGGAGGAGCAGGGAGAGAGGAAGAGAAACTTCCATTTGAAAGTCACAGTGGCGGAGCAGCAAGGGCTACATTGAAAGGTGACCTGGACCCGCACAGAGACCTCAGGTTCCTAAGTTCAGCTGGCAGTGTGGGGAAGGGGGCGGGGCTTCTGAGCCGCAGGCCTCTGGCTGTGCTGCCCCTGGCGCACTTGCCGCTTGCTGGAGCTACTGACCTCACCTTGACATCCTGTGCCCTGGGCAGGTGGAGGATGCGTTCTGCTCACCTCTGCATTCTGGGGCCTACCCAGCAGACAGCTTCTGCTAAGTAAATGACTACAAGGTGAACAAGGGCTTGCTTCTCTCCCCTGGTCCTGTTTACAGTCCCAGCTGGATCCGTGCATGGTACCCTTCCACGAGTATTTAAGAAAGCTAGGATGTTACACAAAGATGCCACAGCCCTATCACGGGGGCTCTGTTGGACTCTGGGTGACTGCCACAGCCCTTTAAGCCAACTCTATTTAATGAACGCGGAGGCCACTGGGCCCAAGGAACACTCTTCCCTAGCAATGTTCTACTTGCTCAAATCCTGTTTGACACAAATGAATGTGTCCCCTAAGAGCTGCTGGGACACTAATGCAGCAGCTGCAGCCCTGACCCGGGGGCTCCGAGACTCAACAGCATGGAGCCTGTACCTTCAGTGTTTTCAGAACAATCTGAGAGTCAGGGAGGACTAAGCTACAGGTAGCCAAGGGTTCATGTTTAGTGTGAGGCTGGCTTTTCCTCTTTGGGAAGCTTGGTCCACTGTAGTTAGCAATAACCAGGGTCTGTCCCAGGCAGAGCTGTCCTTATCTCTTTTTGATAGGGAACTGTTATAAAAACATAGATTGTTGATGGGTGCATCTTAGGAACTTTTTGTTGTTGTTAACAATATTGAGAGAGTTTCCTAAGGTTTTATACTGTGACACAAAGGACAATAGTGACAACAGAAAACTCAAGACAGCTGGGCCAGATGGTGCATGTCTGTAATCCCAGTGACTCAAGAGGCTGAGACAGGAGGATTCCAAGTTTGAGGTTAACCTCAATAAATTAGTGAGACTGTCTCAAAATAAAGAACAAAAAGGGCTGGGGATATAGCAGTGCTAGAAATTCCCTGGGTTTAATCCCCAGTCCTGGAAAAAAACAAAAACAAACAGAAAGCTCTAGTTTACTAGAAGTCACTAGTAACTAGTGTCACAGAGACTCCCACCCCACAATCCATTGTGCCCCAGCTAGGGCTTCCGTCTTTCCTCTGCCCATCCGAACACTGCCATTATCCACAGGAGCAAGGCAATGGCCAGATTCCTCCAGACACTGCAGGGTCTCATTGCCAAGAATCTCCTTTAGGCAACTTTACCGCCCAAGACCCCCAGTGAAAATCAGGAGGGGGATGTAAACTTCCAATGAACCTATCAAACTCCTGTGAATATTTTATACCTTCATGAAAATAAATCATTAAAGGAAGCATTTTAAATGAAGAGAATATCAATGACATTTTCTACATTTTAAATTACTATCAGTGGCTAACATACAATTGAATTCTCTTTACCATCTGTTGCTTGCTAAAAACTTCAGTATGTCTTTCCAAGGAAATTTTAATGAGGGACTCACTTAAAAATCACATTTTCTAGATGTGTATAGCAATCTTTTCCTGTCTGAGGAAGAAAGAAAAGTTGTCTAAGGTTGCTTTTGTTGTATGGTGCGTGAGGAGAGCCCCACCATGTGAACATGATGGCTTTAAGCACTGCTTGCTGAATGAGGGGTGTGAGGGCCAGGCAGGCACTTTCATTTGTTACGATGGTTCCGCCAGTTTTCTATGATCATCACCAAATTTTCTTTACCATAGTCTCTTTTTAAAATTAAGTTTTATTAATTTATTTCTTGATACTGAGGATTGCATCTGTAATAGGGGTCCACTTTGTGCTCTGAATACAGCCCTAGTGGCTAAGCCACTGCAGCTTATTTTTATTTTTTTATTATTATTATTTTTTATATATTTTTTTCTAGTTGTAGATGGACACAATGTCTTTATTTTATTGGTTTGTATGTGGTGCTGAGGATCGAACCCAGGGCCTCATGCATGCGAGGCAAGTGCTCTACTGCTGAGCTACAATCCCAGCCATGCAGCTTATTTTTAAAACAGACATGTTTCTTTCTCTTTTCTTGCTCCTCCCTAATCTCTCCCTGTCCGTAATCTCATTTTCCCCTTCCAAGGCAGAGTTATCTGTCCTTGAGACACACCCACCACAGGAATGAAGTAATCCAGACTTTGGAGATGGCACCAGAAAATTTTGAAAAGGATTGTCTCCCAAATTAACAAGTGAATTACAACTCCTACAGAGAATGCATGGTAATCACCTCTTTCAAAGTCCCCTGTTACTGCTGTAGGACAGAATCACAGCTTTTGGGACAGGAATCCCCCGTGTTTTCCCTTTGGTAGCAAAGCAATAAATCATCTTTTTCCTTTTTCTCAAAACGGTGTCCTCATTATTGGATTGACATGGGACACAAGGACTGAGCTTTCCGCTTTCAGGACCCAGGAGTAATTTACCACTGAGCTACATCCCCAGCTCCTTTTATTCTATTGAGACAGGGTCTTGCTAAATTACTGAGACCGGCCTCCAACCTGTGATCCTCCTGTCTCAGCCTCCTGCATGTGTCACTGCACAAGGCCCTGCTTGTCTCCTGATTAACCTGTGTTTAATAAAAATCCTCTTTTAAAGTACAGAAAAATTATGTTACACGTAAATGTTACAGCATATTTCAGAGTTTTTTCTTTGAGGATCCGACCCAGGACCTTGTGAATGCCAGGCAAGAGTTCCACAAACAGAGTGAAGCTCCAGGCCAGAGGGGTACCTTTTAGTTTTTTTCTTTTTTTTTTTTTGTCTGATTTTAAAGTGGAGAGAGTCCATGCCATGTTTTACCTGACAAGTGGGGACTGTGCCCCGACTTTCCACTCTTTCCTTTTATCTCTGCCACCTACCCCAGCTGGGCCTGGGACCATCCCAGCCACACTAGAAAAGAAAGTAGGCACAATTTGGTCCTGGCTCTATGTGGGCATGCCTGCATTAGAAGAAGCCAAATCATGTTTTCTTCCAGCTACCAGGTCGGATGACCTCGTCCTAGCTGGCCACTATAGTTGAAAGACTCGAGCTAAATAAACTCCACGACAGGCTTCAGACCCTCCAGGAAGACTAGTAGGCCTGAGTTTAGATCCCAGGAAAAGCCACACATTGCTCAAGGCTAAAGCCACTCTCGGACCACCCTCTGAGCAGCCAACCAAAGCTTAAAAATTATACACCTGGCATTCCTGAGGTCTGAGTCAGGGTCTAGGAGACTATAGATAGTTACTTTGTACAAACTAGCCAATCACTCACCGCTTGCCCAAACCCCACGTGGGCCCTTTAAACTCACCTGTAGTTGGTCATTTTCAAAAGATTCTCTAAGATCATGATTGGGTCCTGCCAAATGTAGTGAACACCCCCCAGATTCTGAATGGTCAATATTGTCACCATAGGTGCTGTACGATTGTAATTGGTGCTTGTGTAATGATGCAATGCATACATCATGTCCACTGCCACCACCTGTCCCCTCCCCCTATAAAAACCTGCTTGGCCATTTTTCGGGGCTGTACCTCCCTACCCGCTGCGTGGGTGAAGGTTTGTGGTCCCTGCTTGAGCTTGTAATAAAAGATCCTTTTGTGATTACATTGGAATCAGACTCCTGGTGGTCTCGTGAGCTTGGGCATTAGATAGTGAAGGAGGCCATGGCCGAGTCTGCCCTTCATCTGTAAAGGAGTGTATTTGCAGGTGACATGGAGGTCTTTAGTAGGTCCACATGCACATGGTCCTGGAGGGACACTGCTGATCCCCCAGTAGGGGTGCCATTCCTGCACTGGGCATCCTTCCTATAGGTACTGCCCTGCCCAGGCCCCTTTCTTTTTTTTTTGGTACTGGGGATTGAACTCAGGGGCACTCGACCACTGAGCCACATCCCCAGCCCTATTTTGTGTTTTATGTAGAGACAGAGTCTCACTGAGTTGCTTAGCACCTCGCTGTTGCCGAGGCTGGCTTTGAACTCGCGATTCTCCTGTCTCAGCCTCCCAAAGTGCTGGGATTACAGGCTTGCTTTAGTTGCGCCAGGCTGAATTTTTTTTTTTTTTTAAGTTACTCAGAGCAGCTGCCACTGCTCTAGAAAGCTTGTCTCTCTAGGTCCATGGAAGTCTCCATACCTGACCCTGGGGTTTGGGCTTCTCTCCTTACCTAACCAGCTGTGTGACCCAGTGCCTGTCAACTTCTGCGCTTCATTTTCAAAGAAGGTAAAGAAGAAGAGGGGGTGGGTCAAGCTCTCCAGGACCTAAAATTCAGTGGTTCCCTGATTCACTGTCACCTGAGGCCAAGACGATAACTGTGGACACCTCTACTGGACGGCCCACCTTAACTCTCCCCCACACTTCTGCCCTAGAGGGATTACACGCAGGCTCCCTGGCTCCAGGAGCTGGACAGACAGCGTCAGGCTGCCTGGGGCAAGTCTATCACAGAAAGAGCAAATCCCTGCCCCACCTCTTGCAGCCCAGGGTAAACTCCTCTTGCCACCACAGAGAACCTCATCAATGTTTAATTTCAGCCACAATAACCTGAAACAGACTTTCAGTATCTCTCTGCTTAGGCAGAAAGAAAAAAGAAAAAGAAATGTACTTGTGTTCTGCTGCAATTTACTCAGCAGAGTGATTAATCAATTAATTATTCCATTCATCGCATATTCAAAAGCATTTTGAGTGTCTACCATATGCCTCCTTGTATTGTTGGAAGGCTGAGCAGCCAGAGAGGGAAGGCTTGCCGTGAAATGAGACCAGGAGGGCTGACAGAGACGCATTTACAAGTGGGCCTAGGGCCAGCCCACGGACCCACCTGGGCACCCTGCCTCTCGCCTCCAAACACCACATATCAGTTCATAAGTTCTCTGTCCTCACCCCTTGACCTATTCCTCCAATTTTCTTTTTCACATAAATTTTCTACACAGCCAACAGAGAGATTGTTTTTAGGCGAAAATCTGCCTAAAGCTCTTTCTGGCTTAAAATTCTTAAGATTTCCCTGAACTTCAAGAAAAACAGCTCCTGAATAGGCCTCAGCCCCTTGGCAGCCTCCCTCCCTGTAGCTCCCTGCATCAAGCTTCTCTGCTGGCCACACTAAGTCACAAGTCTTCAGCCCTGGTGTGCTGTTTTCCTCTTATTATTACGTCTCTCCCACAGTCTCCAGGGTCTCACTAAGTTGCTGAGGTTGACCTCGAACTTTCAGTCCTCCTGCCTTAGCTCTTTGAGTCACTGGGATTACGGGTGTGCACCCCATGACCAGACCAACTGCCTGTGTTAACCAAACCAGTAACACACCATCAACAGCAGGCCTGGAGAGGGTACCTTTGTCCTCTAAGATTCCCCTCAATCTGCTCAGACCTTCTTGACCCATCCCTTGCATGTCTCTACCAACTAACCCCCATGTATTTCGATTATCTGGTTATTTTTGTGTATTCACCATTCATTACAAGTCTGAGAGGGCTGTCCTCATATTTGGAACTCTAGTGCCAAGTATAGATAAGTTTGAATTACAGTGAGTCATCAATGTATTGGTTGGCTGGATGTGGCACATGCCTGTGATCCCAGTGACTTGGGAGGCTGAGGCAGGAGGACTGCAAGTTTTGGGCCAGCCTCAGCAATTCCACATGAACCTGTCTCAAAAGAGAATCTAAAAAAAGGACCGAGAATGTAGCTCACTGGTTGAGTGCTCCTGGTTTCAATCTCCAATATCTCTCTCACACAGATTTTATACCTATCTACATGGTGGTTGATGAGATTAACTAGGGACACGTAATGACATGTCTGCATGACTATATGGCTCCTGGTTTGGAGAGAAGGCAAGTCTGCAGCTCTGCAACCAGGATGTAAGCAGAGAAATGCACACTTGAGCAGTGAGTGCCCAGATGCCACTGGGCCCAGGCTCTCACCTGTGACCATGCGACTGTGTCAGGGGAGAAGATGCACTAAGAAAACATGCACTATCAGTGCACATTCAGGCCAGCATCCTCCTCGGCTCCTCTGCGATCAGATTAGAACTTTTGTTCCTTCTTGTGTTTCCTGTTCTTATCCAGGCAGAGCTGGAAATGTCCTTTCCTCCAGTGCCCTCTGTGGATGGTTAGGGCGGTAGAATGTACTGGAACATTTGGCTTAACGTCTGGCCCCTGGAAAGTGCTCGGCAGACGTTGTTTTTATTATTGCTCCCGCCACTAATGAGCTGTCTACAATTTTGCTGTGGCTTCTCTCCAGAATGCCGCTCTGGACTTGGTGATTTCCAGTTTTATAGGGAGGGACCCTGAAGACTGTTTGCCATGGAGCTGCTGGCCTGATTCCCAGAGGTCTGTTCCTGGGTGGGGTGGTGAGAGAAAGGGCTGTCTGTTCAGCTTCCTGTGTGGCCCTCTTGCTGGGAAGAAGCTCCTGGAGTTTCCAGGACTTGCTTCTGCTAATGACAAGGAAGTACTTTCTTGACAGTGGGAATCCTCCTCTTCTCATGACCTCACATCCTGTCTAAGTGACAATGCCTTCTGTCTCCATTTCCATTCCATTTTGGATATTCAGATCTATTCTCCCTGACTTTTTTTTTTAGGTCTGATCTTGTTTCGTTTTTACTCTTAAAATTCTCTTTTTTCTTTCTTTCTTTTTTATTTTGGTACTGAGGATTGAACCAGGGGTGCTTAACCACTGAGCCAGATCCCCTATCCTTTTTTATATTTTATTTAGAGACAGGGTCTTGCTGAATTGCTAAGTGCCTCACAAAGTTGCAGAGGATGGCTTTAAACTCGCGATCCCTCTGCCTCAGCCTCCTGAGCCACTGGGATTACAGGTGTGCGCCACAGGGCCTGGCTAAAATTCTCAGTTTTGACTGGACTCATATATGGGAGCTCTCAGAGAGGACAGCAGTGTCTCCTAGAAATCTGTTTCTGGCGTTTTCTTTGGCTTTCTTCATTCTCTTGGTCAAGTGTTTCGCACATCCAGCAGACCCCTCCTTATTTTTCTTGGTGTGCTATTGCTTCAGAGCTGGTGTTTGTTGGCAGGACGTCTGGAGTAACAAGACACTGTGTTTTCAGTGCCTTGGTGCTGAGTTTCTAGCTTCCTGGACCACATATTGGTGGACAGATCTTCTCTAGAGAGACTGACAAGGTCATGGATGCTGCTAGCTGTTTTGGACCCCAGGAGAAAATCTAAGTCCAGGAATATCCTTTTCTCCTCTTTATAACAGCCAAGCTGAGCACCCCAGTGCAACCTGGAACAGACTATGCTCTGAGTTTCACTGTCCTGATGATGACTCCAAGATTACGCCAAGCTTTGGCAAGGTGGGTGAGGTGGGGGCAAAAGCATGCATTCAGCCTCAAAGATAAGAAATTGGACATGGCCTTGGGATGGACCATTGGCTTGTATTAAGGTTAGAATCCCAAAGCCAGCCTCCAGAACTGTGCCCTAGGTTGGAATGACAACCTAAATGGTGTGAGAAAGCAATAATGTACTCCAGTGCTAAGTTCTGTGCTAAAATAGCTGTATGGAGGTATAGCTGACATATGATAAACTGCATATAATTAAGGGTCCTGTTTGATCTGTTTTGGTACAGCTGTACACTCATGAGACTGTCAACACAACCACATGAACACACTCATCATCCCCTAAGATTCGTTATGTCCTCTCTTTTTTTCAGTACTGGGAATTGAACCCAGGTGTACTCAACCACTGAGCCACATCCCTAACCCTTTGATTTTTAAATTTTGAGACAAGGGGTCTTGCTAAGTTACCAAAGTTGGCTTTGAACTTAGGGTCCTCCTGTCTTAGCCTCCTGAGTTGCCAGGATCACACATGTGTGCTGCTGCACCCGGCTCCTCGTGCCCTTTTGTTGTCATCCCTCCGGTCTCTTCCCACCTCTCAACCCCCTTTCATACTCTGTGTCGTATACCACGGTCACCATAGATCTTGTCCTGTGCATCAGTTTGTATTTGCTTGAAATTTGCTAAATAGTACCAGACAGTATAGATTCTTTTATATCTGGCTTCTTTTACTTAGTATAATTATTTTGAAGTTCATCCATGCTGGATTTCATGGCAGGAATGCACCAGTTTGTCTGTCAGCTGGTGAGGGCCATTTGGGTCGCTGATTTAGGTCCTCAGCAATGTTACATGAGTTTCCAGCATACCTCCTCTGCACGTCCTTTGTCAAAGTTATCCCTAAGTATTTCATATGTTTAATGTTAAACATTTTAAAAATTTCAAATTCTAATTGTTCATTGCTTGAATATAAAAAATAATTGATTTTTGTATAATGATATTGAATGCTACAATCTTACCAAAGTCTAGTTAGTTCCATTAGCTATTTTTGTAGATTCCATCGGGTTTTCTACATAGATGATCATGTCATCTAGCAATAGATATAGTTTTATTTTTCTTTAACTTACTGTTTCCTTCCTTTTATGTATTTACTTTTCAGGTTTTATTTGGAACACCTAATGCACTATTGAATAGAAGCGGTAAGGGTAGACATCTTTGCTTTGTTCCCCATCCTAGGGAGAAGCATTTCTCATCATTAAGTCTGATGTGAACTCTATGTTTCCATAGATGCTCTTTTCAGATTGCAGAAAACCTTTCTATGCTTGGTTTCCTCAGGGTTTCTGTTAAGAATGGATGAAGGATTTTGTGAAATGCTCTTTTATTAAATATTTTTAAAAAAATTTCTAGTGTACATGGACATAGTATCTTTATTTATGTGGTGCTGAGGATTGAATGCGGTGCCCCATGCATGTGAGGCAAGCGCTCTACCACTGAGCCACGACCTCGTCCTGGGAAGTGCTTTTTCTGCATCTTTTTTTTTTTGGTACTGGGGATTGAACTCAGGGGCACTCAACCACTGAGCCACATACCTAGCCCTGTTTTGTGTTTTATGTAGAGACAGGGTCTCACTGAGTTGCTTAGTGCCTCACTGTTGCTGAGGTTGGCTTTGAACTTGGGATTCTCCTGTCTCAGGCTCCCAAAGTGCTGGGATTAAAGGCTTGCGCCCCTGCGCCAGGCTTCTGCATCTCTTGAGACGATTGTTTTCTTGTCTGTTATTAGAGTTGGTTACATTGATTTCTAAATGTCAAACCAACTTTGTCTTCATGGAATAAACCCAATTTGGTGATGATGTATAATTTTTTTTCTATATAGCTGTATGTGACTAGTTGTATGTGATTAGAACGTTATCTATGCTCACGAGGAATACTACTTGATGGTTTTCCTTTTTGTAATGTCTGGTTTTGGTAACAGTAATGCTGTCATCATAGAATGAACTAAAAAATGTTCTCTCCTTTTTGATTCTCTAGAAGAGTTTATGTAGAATTATCATTATTATTTTCTCAATATTTTATAGAGTTCATGAATAAATTCCTATAAATGTAGAAAAAAATTGTGAAAGACTGAAATGGGTTGAAAAATTACTGGGTGCATCCCATCCAGCTCATACTTCTAGACTGTCTCAGCCTTTCTGTCTTTGAACCATTTTATAACTGTAAATTGTAGAAAACTGATAATGGTATAACTAATTCTTGTTCCTAGACATGCAGATTACTGATGTTTGGTTGAATATAATTTCTTATTGCCCTGTGGACAGATCTATCTTGTATACATATTAAAATCATTTTACCTCACTGCCTGTTTTTTGAATTACTTTTTAAATCAATTGTATTATGATTGGTTTCCCCATTAGTTTATTAGTCAAGTAAAATCTTTGATTGTACCTTAAAAAGGATCTTTCCACACAGGACTCATGAGAATTTCGGGTACAGACTTTGTTTGATCCAAGTGTTATGAGGTTGTTTAGTTGATAAACACGCACTCAAGGTCACTTACTGTAAATGGTGAAAGATTATACCCAGAGAAATGTCATATTTTTTTTTGGTACTGAGGATTGAACTCAGGGGCACTTGACCACTGAGCCACATCCCCAGCCTTATTTTGTATTTTACTTAAAGGCAGGGTCTCATTGAGTTGTTAGCATTTTGCTGTTGTTGCCAAGGCTGGCTTTGAATTCACGATACTCCTGTTTCAGCCTCTTGAGCCACTGGAATACAGGTGTGCGCCACTGCACCCAGGTCAGAGAAATGTCATTTTAAGATTAAAGAAAGGATTGGAATTTGTTTTCTCCTTTCTAAAATATCATCTATTGGGATAGACAATTTATGAGCTACATCCCCAGACCTGTTAAATTTGAGACAGGGTCTTGCTAAACTGCCCAGGCTGTCCTCAAATTTGCAGTCCTCCTGCTTCAGCCTCCTAAATTGCTAGGATTACAAGCATGTGCCACTGCACCAGGCCTAATCTCTATTCTTTTTTAGCACTGGGGATTGAACTCAGGGGCACTCGACCCACTGAGCCACATCCCCAGCCCTATTTTTGTGTTTTATGTAGAGACAGGGTCTCACTGAGTTGCTTAGTGCCTTGCCATTGCTGAGGCTGGCTTTGAACTCATGATTCTCCTATCTCAGCCTCCCAAAGTGCTGGGATTACAGGCTTGCACCACTGTGCCCGGCTCTAATCTCTATTCTTTTTTTTAATATTTTTTAGTTGTAGGTGGACACAATATCTTTATTGATTTATTTTTATGTGGTGCTGAGGATCGAACCCAGTGCCTCACGCACGCGAGGCAAGCTCCCTACCACTGAGCCACAATCCCAGCCCCTCTATTCTTTTTTTAAAAATTTTTTTTAGTTGTTGATGGATCTTTATTTTATTCATTTATTATTTATTATGTATATGTGGTGCTGAGGATCGAACCCAGTGCCTCATGCATGCTAGGCAAGCGCTCTACCCCTGAGCTACAGCCCCAGCCCTCTAATCTCTATTCTTAATAGTTGAGGTATTTATACATTCTCTTAATATTTGCAGGCCTGTTTCCTTATTCTTAAAATGAAATTACATATTTAAATTCTCTTCCAGTCACTGGGTGTGGTGGCTCATGCCTATAATCCCAGAACTTTGGGAGTCTGAGACAGGAGAATTGCGAGTTCAAAGCCAGCCTCAGCAATGGCAAGGCGCTAAGCAACTCAGTGAGACCCTGTCTCTACATAAAACACAATTAGGGCTGGGGATGTGGCTCAGTGGTCAAGTACCCCTGAGTTCAACCCCTGGTACAAAAAAAAAAAAAAAAAACTCCTCCAATCTAAAGTTTAAGATTTTTTATGACAAGGGAGAACAATTAGAAGTATTTAATTCATTTTCATGTTCTATCAATCTATCCATCCATGCATCCATCCATTCATTTTACAAGAGTCCTTCATGTGCAACGCACTATGCAAGCTACTGAAATGATGTCTAAGATGTAGCCCTGCCTTTGAGGATGTCGGGGGTATCTCTCCTGCCAGGGTGCATGGGAGCAAGGGCTAAGGAGAGTGCCTTGAAGGATCTTTACTAGACCCTCTAGCCATGCTAGAGGAACTGCTAATCAATCAATTAATTAATTAACAATCAGCAAATGGTATCCAGTGGGTAAGTGTGGCTTAGCTCCCAAATGCTAATTATTGGCCCCTTTATGGAGCTGAGACAGTTAGGGCAGATCGTGGCAGGATCCCAGATGAGCTGGCACAGACACTGCAAGGAGGCTGTGATTCTCATTTGTACCAGTGTGCTTGCCAGTTTTTATCTAGTGAGATTAATTAGAACTTTTAGAAGTGTAAGTTAGAGCCATAAAGTATTAACATTCATGTCTTTGGTAATCTGTAAGAGTACTGAAATAGCCCAGGGCAATTTCAGGGTATGGTTGCTTTGAGTGGTATTGAGGGGTTTGATTTTCCACTCCCTTTGAAGTAAAAGTTCCTCAGTGGTCTGCTGAGTGCTTCTGGAAATTCATCAGACTGGCCTCTGCCATGCTTCACTTCCCTGGTCTCTGTGAATTCGTGCATTCTTCTCCCTCATTCCTTTCATGCTTCTCAGAAGATGGGATGTTGTCTTCATGCACTGGTCACATGCTGCATCTGGACTCACAGTGGTGATGTCTCCAGGAGCACTGCCTGGCTGGACGTTCCTTCACTGTTGTGATGTCTGGTGCTCCAGTCGCTGGCCTCTCTGTTAAGGGGTGTTGATCACAGGCTTACTGTACACTATACTTCCCAGGCATTCCCATTCAGTAAACTACTGTTGATCCTCCAACATAAACTCCAGAGGGAAAGGTCCATCTTTGCTTTGGACAAGTTGCACAGGCACAGTAACAGGTGCAAACAGTAGGTTGATATTTCTTCCATTCACAATTGCAATATCATCAATTTACAATAAAGGAAATATATACCATCTGAATTTTGGAACTTTAAGATGATTTAAAAATTTCTCATGTACAGATGAACTGTCTTAGACACAGAACTCTCATAATCACTGATGGTGAGGAGTGGAACGCTCGTGTATTTCACTGATGTGCTGTCTTCTGCTGCTGTTGCTTTTTTCTTTTCTTTTTTTGGCACTGGAATCAAACCCAAAAGGTGGTGTCTGCTAGGCCAAGTGCTCTACTACTGAGCTACATTCTTAGCCCATTAAAATTTTGAGACATGGATTCACTAAGTTGCTAGGGCTGGCCTTGAACTTGCATCTTCCTCCTGCCTTAGCCTCCTGAGTAGCTGAGATTTCAGGTGTGTGGCACCAGGCCCTGCAAACCACATTGTCTTCTAAAGGTCAATGATACCTGGGCATAGTTTGTTTTGGTTTTTTTTTTTTGGACTGGGGATTGAACTCAGGGGCACTTGACCACTGAACCACATCCCCAGCCCTTTTTTATTTTATTAGTGACAGGGTCTCACTGAGTTGCTTAGTGCCTTGTCATTGCTGAGGCTGGCTTTGAACTCACAATCCTCCTGTCTCAGCCTCCTAAACTGCTGGGATTATAGGTGTGCGCCACTGTATCCAGCTATACCTGAGCATATTAGAAACCTCAGTCAGGCCAAAGTGAGCTATTTCAGTTCTATCATGGGAGTGGCCTTGGTCCACTTTGTAGCTTCCTAGTCTCTCTGAATGTCTTCCTCCAGCTAGATAAACTTTTTTTGGTAACAGGGATTGAACCCAGAGGTGCTCAACCACCATGCCACATCCCCAGCCCTTTTTTATTTTATTAGAGACAGGGCCTTGCTAAGTTGCTGAGTTTGAACTCATGATCCTCCTGCCTCAGCCTCCCGAGTTGCTGGGATTACAGGTGTGTGCCACCTTGCTCCACTCCAGTTAGATAAACTTCTATGTTGTGATCCACTGTCACTACCAGGAAGTCAGAACTCAAATTCCCGTCTAATAGGATACCTTCCCAGGCTGCCACCATCAAATGCATCTGTGTTTAGTTTTGAGTTGACAGTGACCAGCTGATGGACCAGATCTGAGTAAGGATTCTGCTTTGCTGGTACTGTTGATGGCAGTGACATCTGGCTCTTGAGGACAGCAGAGGTGGCAAGAGTCAGTTCCCAGAGGTGTCTGTGTTGGGTGCCATGAGGCTAATGAGACTTACTTGCTTCAGGAAGCCCAGCCGCAAAGTCATTCCTCTCAACTCTTAATCAGCCTGTGAATCACCTATGGGCGTTCTATAGTAAATCCTTGGTAGCTTCTGCCTTTTTCTGCTTCAATTCGCCATGGTGGATTCTGCTATTTTTTATTGATTGATTGATTGATTGATTGATTGATTGTAGCAGGGATTGAATTCAGGGTGCTCTGCCACTCAGCTACATCCTCTGCCCTTTTCATTTTGAGACAGTCTCCTAAGTTGCCCAGGCTGGCCTTGAACTTGTGATCTTCCTGTCTTAGCCTCCGGAGTTGCTGGGATTATAGGCATGCATCACTACACCTGGCTGTTTTTTTTTTTTTTTAAATATTTTGTTTAGTTGTAGATGAACACAATATCTTTATTTATTTTATGTGGTGCTGAGGATCGAACCTAGTGCCTCACGTATGCGAGGCAAGCGCTCAACCGCTGAGCCATAGCCTCAGCCCCTACACCTGGCTGTTTTTTATTTTTGGTAAAAAAAAAAAAAAAAATACTGATACTAGCCAAGCGTGGTGGTGCATGCCTATGAACTCAGTGACTCAGGAGGTGGAGGCAGGACGATCACGAGTTTGAAGCCAGGCTGGGCAACTCAGAGAGACCCTGTCTCCAAAATGAAAAGGAAAAAATATATATGTGTATATATGTGTAGATACACACATACAGATGTGTTTACACACACACACACATACTCACATATCTATACATGGATCCTCACAGTATTGGTACTAGGAGTGGTGCCAGGCAACAGATCTTCAAGAAAATATGAATGTAACGTTTGTTATCTGAAATGACTGGGTCTAAAGATGGTGAGAATTCATATTGATGTTAAAAGATGGGCTCCGGAGGGCTGGGATTGTGGCTCAGTGGTGGAGCGCTTGCCTTGCATGCATGAGGCACTGGGTTCGATCCTCAGCACCACATAAAAATAAATAAAATAAAGATATTGTGTGCATCTATAACTAAAAAAATATTTAAAAAAAAAAAAAAAGGCTGGGCTCCGGAAGCTCGTGGCACCAGTGCAGCATGGTTAATGTAGTGAAGATGTCATCATTCACTGGAGTGTGACGACCATTGAAGGCAAGGCTTTGGGGAAACTGAATACATACAGTGGTACAGAATATGATAGAAATAAGAGGGTCAAACTGTGGGACTGCATATCTGCTTTTAAATGCATAAGAGAAAGGAAGAGATTATAAATCCATAGTTTTAAATTTTGATTTATAATATTTTCAAAGAATCGGGGGTCCTCTGACGAGTCTGTGTGTGGGTTTCCAGCACCCAGCTCGTGGCTGACAGGCCTTGTATCCTTGGCTCTTGTCCTATCAGGGGCCAAGCCTAGTTACTACAAGAGCAATAGGACTCATCAGGAAAAAGTAGGATCTTGTCCTAAGGGTGGTTCACTTTATGCTTTGAATGTAGCACTTGCTGCTCTACCACTGTGACTTACTTTAAAATGGACATGTTTCTTTCTCTTCCTCTTTCCCTGCTCCTCCCTACTCTCTTCCCCTCTCTAATCTCAGAGGAAACAGGGTCACCTTCCTTCACCATCCTAGGCAGTTATCTGTCCTTGGGTACACACCCACCTTAGGAATGAAGTAATCCAGATTTTGGGGTGGTACCAGAAGATCTCAGAAATGACTGTCTCCCTAATTAATAAGTGAATTATAACTCCAACAGAGAACATGAGGAATGTAGCCTTTAAGTCATCTCTTTAAAAGCCCCGTTTCTACTGATGGGCAGAATCACAGCCTTTGGGACAAGAGTCCCCTGTGTTTCTCCTTTGCTAGCAAAGCAATAAACCTTATTTTTCCTTTTTCTCAAACCTGTGTCCTTGTAATTGGACTGACATGAGGACAAGGACCAAGCTTTCGGTAACATTGTGACTTGGAAAAGAGCCACATGGGGAGACTTGGATGACTAGGAGTTTGCTGAATCCCTAACCTACTAAGCATGACTTCTAGCAGAAGCTGCACCCACTCCCTGACCTACAGAGCTGAAAGTTCCTGGTGTAGCCTAGTAAAAGATGGCCCAGTCACTGCCTCTGAACCAGGGAGCAGACTGAGGCTGTAGGCTGGCTCTAATTGACTGGTTTTTATTACTTCAAACAGAGTCTAACCATGACAGTTGCCACTTAAGTCTCCTGTTGTAACTTTGGTTCTTCAGTCACAACACGGCACAAAATGAAACCCTGAGACCTCACAGCTTTAGCTACTCCTTTCCCGGGGCTCCTATTCTGGATTAGTAGCAGCATAGAGGGTAAGGCTGACAATAGGTGTGACAAGAAGTCAATCAACCAGAGTACACCAATGGCCACAAGGCTGTTAACAGGTGCCTGCTCATGCCCCACCCAGAGGAATCTGTCCGCCTGTCTACTGTCCTTTGCTCTTCAGCTCTATAAGGGCTTTCTTTGCTACCTCTATGGAAACTGTTTGCACCCTGTCCTCTGTGGCTAGCCTGCCTGCAAACACCTCTGAGCGATCTCCTTTCTCGTGAGCATGTACGTGTGTCCCTGAGCAGTTTTGGGATTTGTTTTGGAGACTTTAGGGAAGATAGAAAGGGAGATTTCATTCTAACCCTGAAATCCTGGGAGCTGAGGTAAGAGAGTGCTCCTCAAAGCTCTGGGAGGCCATGCTCTCACTAAGCTGGGAGACTGGCTCAGAGGCCCAGCAGGTCTGCAGGAGGCCCCAGGGTTAGGATCCTTCTGAAGCTGTCCTTCAAGTGGCTGTCTTTAGCGTGCACTCAGATGTGCACATAAGCACTTGCTGAAGTGCTGTTTAATAAGCAATGTTGGAAATAACCTAACTGTCCCCACCAGGGGAAAAGCAGCCATCTAGAGAAGGAGAATCTAGGCATTAGGCAGGTGTCAGAGACTTGGGAGCCATCAAAGGCAAATGGCTCAAAGGCATCATTTTAAAGGCCTGCACAATATTTGATTATAAGGCTGTGTTGTAATCCATCCAATTTCCTGTTTTCAAATAGTAAGGTTGTTTTAAATGATATTTGCTAGTATAAATACAAATTTAATGATTGTAATATAACATTTTTTTATAAATTAAAAACTTCCTTAAAATAGATTTGTAGACGGGAAATCTCCAGATCGAAGTGTAGGCATTTTAAGGATCTTGGTATGGATTTCCAAAGTGCTTTTCACATCTGCTCTACTTTACCTTTCGACCACAGTGCATGAAAATTTAATTCCACTCTCCCTAACATTCAGTATTAGCTTTAATTGGAAAACCAATAATGCTGTTTCATATTGTTTTAGTTTGCATTACTAGATTACCAGTTTAGTTGACTTTTTTCCCCCTTTTTTACCCAGAGGCACTTTAGCACTGAACTACATCCCCAGCCCTTTAAATTTTTTTAAAAAATATTTTTGTAGTTGTAGATGGACACAATACCTTTACTTTATATATTTATTTCTATGTGGTGCTGAGGATCGAACCCAGTGCCTCACGTGTTCGAGATGAGTGCTCCACCACTGAGCCACAGCCCCAGCGCTAAATTTTTTTTTTTTAAATTTTGAGACAAGGTCTCATTAAGATGTTAGGGCTGTGTGCCCAGGCCTTTGAACAAAGGAAGGGTGAGCTATTAAACCTTACTCCCCAGCGGGGAGCACTTCACACCTAGAGGGTCAGACTGCAGGAAGCTTGAGAGTGGCCCCACCTCTCTCAGCATTACCATCTCAGAGAGGGACACCCTACACTGAAGGGAAAGAGTGGAGGCCTTCCTCCAGGGCAGGAGAGCACATGATGTCCCCCAGAAGGAGGCTAAAGCTAACAGTACTGGCCACCAGCTCTGTCAAGTTTGCACCGTTGTCCCCCGGCTGGATCAATTCTTCTGCTAAAGGCCAGACTTGGGGGGTTAGGCTCTGGAGTTTTATGCCCCACACCCAGGCTAAGTGATGAGCAAAGTTTGCAAACAGGTCACGGAAGGATTTAAAGTGAGCAGCCAACCTTCAGTCCCCCATCTCTGCCTGGTAGGAAGGGGGAGGGTGGCCCCACCTCTGGCCTGCACCCTCTGGGGTCTCTGGTTTGTTGCATTGTAGTATATTTGGCTGTGGAAAATGTCACGTTTACTCACCTTGGAGCCCACTTGCCTGGTCCCACTGTTTTAACCCTGTCCCTTTTCCTAAGCAAAGAGAACATATCACCTGTTCATCTATTGTAGAGTAACCCTGTGACTCAGTATTACCACGGTGTGATATTCCCTACTATTTTGAACAACTGAAAGGTTTTTTTTTTTTTTGAAAAAAGAAGTTGTTAAGGCTGGTCTCAAACTTGCCATCCTGCCTCAGTCTCCCAATTAGCTGGAATTATAAGTGTGTACCACCATGTCCAGCTGATAGGCATTTTTAATGACCTTTTAAGTTAATTGTACACTTTCTGGTAATTATCTGTTTACATATTTGGCCCACTTTTTCCTACTGAGTTTTAGTATTTTTCCTACTAACTTAAATAAACTCTTAACTGGGGCAATATGTGTAACTGTGTACCCACGCTTGCCCAATGGCTTTGGGGAATCATTTGGGTTAGTCATAGCCAGGGGCCACTGCCTTATGCCAAAAACCTGTACTTCTAATCTCAATCAAAGACCTAATATCTTGTCCATAAGTAGACCTACCACACAAATGTTTGTGTAACAAGAATGCATTTTTCAAACCATGTGAATAAACAAAATTATAATTTGTTTAAAGTGCTATCTGGCCGGGTGTGGTGGCACACTCCTGTAATCCCAGCAACTCAGGAGGCTGAGGCGGGAGGATGGCAAGTCTGAGACCAGCCTCAGCAACTTAGTGAGGCTCTAGGGAACTTAGTGAGACCCTGTCTCAAAAAATAAATAAATAAATAAAAAGGGCTGAGGATGCAGCTCAGTGGTTAAATGCCCCTGGGTTCAATCCTTAGCACCAAAATAAATAAATAATAAAGTGCTATCTGCTTATACGGCTGGCCATGTTAAACCTGAAGGCATCAATAGATCTATTCAGTGATGTAACAAATCCATTTTACTTATATGCTAGAATTGTAAACGACTTTAGAAAAGGACAGAATCCCAAAGCTACTCTATTGTAACTTTGTCTGATTTAATGTCAATGAGGTATTTTGGGGATATTTATTGTGATAAACCTCGGCTACATGTCATGAGTAAGCATTCTATGCTCCTTTACACAGATGGCAAGTTACCTGGTAGACTGGAGGGCCACTCCAAGGCCCTAGGATAGCACAGGTGAATTATAAATGAAGGTACTGACCTCTGTAAAAATCTCTGTTATGAAGAGGAGACTTTTAAAACAGATAAAATAGCATGGTGGTGTTTAGGCACTCATTCAGGGGCTCTAAAACTAATGTTTAAAAGAGGCTGTAGGTAAGCCACAGACTTGAGTAATGGTGCCACATTTACTGGCCGGCTCCCAAGAACTATTGAGTTCTTTGGGGTGATTCTCCAGTTTCCTTGTGTGAGCTTGCTTTGCTAGCTGAGCATCTTACAGAAGATGCACAGTACTTCTTGCCCCTTTCCTGATCTGCTCTTTCATCACTCTTTGGGCAGGTGCATGCCAGACTCATAATAACTTGGTCTACCTGACCATTTTCTCCCTTCCTGAAATCCATCCTATTTTTCTGGGGTTAAAAACTTTGGGGTCACCCCTGATTCCTTTGCTCTCACATTCCACATCAATACCACCAACATCCCCCAAGAATACCTTTTCTTTTCCACTGTTACCACCTGTTCAGGCCTACACTCATCCTTCCTGCAGAGACTGGCTCCTAACTGGATTCCCTTTGTTCATCCAGGTCCCAGCAACTCACTTGCCACACAGTGGACAGCCAGAACTCTCCTCCCATGGTACAAGTTAGATAGTGTCTGCAAAGAGAACGTTGACCAAGCGCTTTCCCTCACAGTGAAAACAAAGACTTTCCATGGTGTGTGGGTTCATCCCTGCCCTGCCCCACCACCCAATTTTGCTCTGAGCCCTTCTGCCCCTTCACTTCTCTTCCTTCCTTGGAACATTATTTCACCAGGAATTTGTAGACTCCTTCCCTACATCTAGGGTTCTGTTCCAATGTCACCCCCTCAGAGATGCCTGTTCTGTCTTAACTCCAACCCAACAGCAGTTCCGTCCTCAACCCTCTCTTCTCTGCTTTGTCTTTCCTCTTGGCGATGGCCACCTCTGACATTAGTTCATGCAACTTCATTTATGTGGTTTCGCTACCTGTGTGCCGCCCCCACACCCCCATCTTGTTTACTGTTGTACCCCACTACCAAGAACAGTGTCTGGCTAGGTTAGTGTACTCACCAAGTTCAGGACTAGTCAAATAAATGAAGTGTTTTTTTTTAATTTTTATTTTAAATATTTATTTATTTTTTTAGTTGTAGGTGGACAGAATATCTTTATTTTATTTTTATGTGATGCTGAGGATCGAACCCAGTTCCTCACGCATGCTAGACGAGCATGCTACCACTGCGCCATAACCTCAGACCCAATAAATGAAGTTTTGAAACTACTTTTATGCTTTCTATTTTTAATTCTGAGTGAATAGAGACTGTATCAGCAGTGGAGTGACCTGGGTGATAAGATGGATGATAAGATAATTTCATTTCAAAAAACAACATCCAAATATGGAATGTCAGGGGCAGCATGTAGGAGGAGAGATTAAGCAAGACAGCAGAGTTCAAGTGAGTGGGTGATGACAGAAAAGAAGTCAATTTGGAGCACTTTAAAATTATGAATTGAGCTTTAAATATTACATTTAGATGATGCCAGAGAAATGAAGCAGACTTACCGAGTTAGATCATTTTGTTGATGTTGCTGCCATTGTGGTTAATTTTCAGCAAGAAAATTTGTTAAGTGTTAGGTCGGTTCAGGGTTCAGGGTGTCCACTTAGGGGAAGCCAGCCAGATGCTGACATCAGGAGTAGAGGCACCTCCTGTCAATCAGCAGGCTTTTCCTGACTCATCCAGGAAGGACTCTGACCTTCTCTTCCCGCCCTAAGCCCTCCCCTTCCTGACTGGGCCTTTTAAAAGTTTCTGTACCCCGGAACATGTGCGCGATTCTCCACTTCACACTCTGATGGACGGGAGAGTTTAGCCGAGAGCATGTATTTCCAATAAAGCCTTGCCCAGAGGTTTTAATTTGCCTCTTTTTGGTAATCTGGCTTTACATTAAGTACTTAACTGGCACACAGTATTTTTCTGGAGAGCTACAAAAACCAACATATACCAATGTAACCAGTATAATAGCAGAATAAAGTGGAACTATGAAATTGAGGGGGCATTGGAAAAACAATAAATTGAATCCATGCAGCAAAAGATAGGAACAAAACTATAAAAAGCAAGGTAAATAGAAAACATGAAGGAGGACCTGATCCAAGATGGCGGCCTAGACAGACGCTGCATTCCTAGCCTCTCCAGGACCAGGGATTAAAGCAGTGGAAATACTGTTTCTCTGTGAGTTATTACAGGACCCCCCAATAGCTGCCTCCATGCAGGAATTCCAGTCATGTGGCTGTGGGGGCCGCCAGGCCCCAGCACTTGCCTAGGACCCTGGCTGCTCAGGATACAGGACTGCAGCTGCTCGCCCCCACGAGACCCTGCCTGATCGACCATGCAGGACCCGCTCCCACGCAGGACCCCCAGCTCAGTGCCCACATACCATGCAGAACCTCCGGTTGCCCACTCACCCAAGACCCCTAGTGGTGGCTCCCACGTGGGACCCCTGACTCCCACGCAGGACCCCTGACTGCTGCACCTGTGAGGACCTCTATCTACCAGCATGAAACTCCCCCGTTTGCCTACACCTAGGGACACTGCACAGGATCTGGAGACAACCTTCTTCCGCACAGCATGCCATAGCGCTGCATCGCCAAACATGTCGCCCAACGCCACTGCCCAGCCCAGCCCGGCCCTACACCTGTCTCTGAAAGCAGACACCTTCCTTGTGGGACTCCTTTGTGGCCATCTTGGACCTGTGTGGGGAAGATACCAGTAAACAAAAGACAAGCCCACCTACTGGATGAGAAGGGAAGCAAGCCTTTTTATGTACTTTGAGACTCCCCCCTCTATATCTGCCCCCCTTTTTTCTTTCCTTCCTTTCTTTTTCTTCTTTTCTCTCCCTCGCTCTTTTCCTGCCCTTACATCCCCACCATTTGTGAAACCAACTATTTTTTATGTATTAGGCCACTGAGGACTGGGTATCTGATTAGTATATTACAGTTGTATTATATACTCTCGTACCTTCTATTTTCACATGTTTCATTTTTCTTAATTTTTATGTTTCCTTGTTTGTTGTACTCTATTTTCTTCCTACTTGTCTTTCACAAATCTCTTTCTCTCTTTTCTACTACTAACCAACTTCTTTTGGATTCCTCTTTCACGCTTTCTAGGATCTAATTACTCCATATCTTCACTTCCTACCTCCCTAACATCTCATCCTACACCCCACCCCCGATTCTCTTTAGTCCACCAGCAGAAACTGTAGACCCTTTTGCAAACCCATTGTTTATATAGTAGATACTAATTGAACTCATAATTTCTGTAATTGTGACAAAGCCAGAAATGTCTTATTAGGAGCTACTTGATTTAAAACTATATATTGTTTGTATTGAGATCTGTTAATATTGGTCTCTCCCTTAAAGGAGAGGTATTGGAACCCTGTTAGGGGATCTATAAGCCTATAGGACAAAGACTGTAACACCTCAGATCCGCAGTGTTAGAAGGGAAGACACACAAACAACATGAAAAAACAAGGGAAGAAAGTGCCTCAAACAAACCAAGATACTACATTATTAGAATCCATGGTCAGTACAGCAGAAGAAATGACAGAACATGAGTTCAGGATGTACATAATTAAAATATTCTGTGAATTAAAGAATGATATAAGAGAGCAAACACAGGCAGCAAAAGATCATTTTGATAAAGAGCTACATAGGCAAATACAGGAAGCAAAAGATTAGTTCACTAAAGAGAGAGAGATTCTGAAAAAGAACCAAACAGAAATCTTCAAAATGAAAGAAACAATAAACCAAATTAAAAACTTAATAGAAAGCATCACCAACAGATTAGATCACTTGGAAGACAAGAACCTCAGACAATGAAGACAAAATATTTAATCTTCCACATAGAGTTGACCACACAGAGAAGATGGTAAGAAACCATGAGCAGAACATCTAAGAGTTATGGGATAACATGAAAAGATCAAATTTAAGAATTATTGGGATAGAGGAAGGCATAGAATTTCAAACCAAAGGAATAAACAATCTATTCAATGAAATAATATCAGAGGATTTCCCAAACATGAAGAACAAATTGGATAATCAAATACAAGAGGCTTATAGGACACCAAATGTACAAAATCACAACAGATCTACACCAAGGCACATTATAATGAAAATGTCTAGTATAGAGAATAAAGAGAGAATCAAAAGCCACAAGAGAAAGGAATCAGATTACATACAGAGGGAAACAAATTAGGATCTCTGTAGACTTCTCAACCCAGACCCTTAAAGCTAGAAGAGCTTGGAACAACATATACCAAGCTCTGAAAGACAATGGATGCCAACCAAGAATCTTATATCCAGCAAAATTAACTTTTAGATTTGATGATGAAATGAAAATCTTCCAAGATAAACAAAAATTAAAAAAATTTATGGCAAGAAACCCTGCATTACAGAACATTCTTGGCAAAATATTCCACAAGGAGGAAATGGAAAACAACAATGAAAACCTGCAAAGGGAGGAACTACACTAAAGGAAAGGCCAATCAAAGGAGAAACCCACTCAAGTTAAAAACTAAGAATAAACCAAAATGTCTAGGAATACAAACCATGTCTCAATAATAACACTGAATGTCAATGGCCTGAACTCAGTAATTAAAAGACACAGATTGGCAGATTGGATTTAAAAAAAAGACCCAACAATATGCTGCCTCCAAGAGACTCACTCATGGAAAGAGATTCTCACAGATTGAAGGTGAAAGGATGGAAAAAAATATATCATTCACATGGACTGTGTAAATAAGCAGAGATTTCCTTCCTCATATCAGATAAAGTGGACTTCAAACCACAGTCAGTGAAAAAGGATAAAGAAGGTCATTTCATGCTGCTTAAGGGAATCATACATCAACAAGACATAACAATCTTAAATATCTATGCCCTAAACAATGGGGCAGCCATGTATGTCAAACAAATCCTCCTCAACTTCAAGAATCAAATAGACCACAACACAATAGTACTGGCTAACTGTAACACACCTTTCTCACCACTGGATAGATCTTCCAAACAAAAACTAAACAAAGAAACTACAGAACTCAATAGAACAATCAATAATCTAGACTTAACAGACATACATAGAATATTCCATACTTCAACAAGCAAATATACTTTTTTTCTCAGCACCATATGGATCTTTCTCCAAAACAGATCATATGCTATGCCACAAATGTAGTCTTAGCATATACAAAAAAATAGAGATACTATCCTGCACTCTATCTGACCATAATGGAATGAACTTAGAAATTAATGATAAAAAAAAAAGCTACTCCAGCACCTGGAGACTCAGTAATATGCTATTGAATGAGGCTATTGAAGAAGACGTCAGGAGGAGATAAAAAAATTCTTAGAGGTAAATGAGAACTCTGATACAACATATCAAAATCTTTGGGATATCATGAAGGCAGTGCTAAGAGGAAAGTTCATTGCATTAAGCTCATTTATTAAAGGAAGAAAAAGTCAACAAATAAATGACCTGACACTACATCTCAAGACCTAGAAAAATAGGAACAAACCAACACCAAAAGAAGTAGAATACAGGAAATAATTAGAAACAGGGCTGAAATAAATGAAATTGACACAAAGGAAATAATTCAAAAAATTGAGAAAACAAAAAACTGGTTCTTTGAGGGGCTGGGATTGTAGCTCAGCGGTAGAGCGCTTGCCTCGCATGCGTGAGGTCCTGGGTTCCATCCTCAGCACTACATACAAAGCAATAAAATAAAGACATTGTGTCCATCTACAACTAAAAAAAATATTTTAAAAAACTGGTTCTTTGAAAAAATAAATAAAATTGATAAACCTCTAGCCACCCTAATGAAAAGAAGGAGAGAGAAAACCTGAATTATTAAAATTAGTGATGAAAAAGGAAATGTCATGACAGACTCTGTTGAAATATAGAGGACAATTAGAAACTATTTTGAAAATTTAGACTCCAGTAAAATAGAAAACCTCAAAAACACCAACTAATTTCTAGAGGCATATGACCTACCCAACTGAACCAGGAGGACACACAACTTGAACAGATCAATTACAAGCAAGGAAATAGAAGATGCCATCAAAAGCCTGCCAACCAAGAAAAGCCCAGGACCAGACGGATTCTCAGCCGAGTTCTAAAGACCTACAAAGAAGAATTAATACCAATACTCCTCAAACTATTTCATGAAATAGAAAAGGAGAGAACCCTTAGAAACTCATTCTATGATACCAAAACCAGACAGACACATCAAAGAAGGAAAATTTCAGATCAATATCCCTAATGAATATAGATGCAAAAATTCTCAATAAAATTTTGGCCAATCACATACAAAAACATATTAAAAAAATAGTGCACCTTGATCAAGTGGGGTTCATTCCAGGGATGCAAGTTTGGTTCAACATATGGAAATCAATAAACGGAATCCGTCACATTGATAGACTTAAAGAATCATATGATTTTATCAATTGATGCAGAGAAAGCATTTGATGGAATACAGCACCCTTCAATGTTTAAAACTCTAGAAAAACTAGGGATAGTAGGAAGATACCTCAAGATTGTAAAAGCTATCTATGCTAAACCTGAAAATACAGATGTGATTGTTTGGAAAATATTTTTGGGGAACAGATTAATAAAAGTCAATAAATATAGAAAAAAAAAGAAAACTGAAAGTGTCATAGATTTATACCCCAAATACTCCAAACCAATTTCTTGTTATAATGGGTAAAGCCTATAAAATCTTCCAAAACGTTTTTTGTTATTCTTTTGTTTTTCTTTTCTTTTTTTCCCTTGGTACTGGGGACTGAACTCAGGGCCATTCTACCACTGAGTTACATTTCTAGTTCTTTTTAATTTTTATTTTGAGACAAGGTCTCTCTCTAAGTTACTTAGGACCTTCGAAGTTACTAAGTTACTTAGTACCTTGCTAAGTTGCTGAGGCTGGCTTTGAACTGGAGATCCTCCTGCCTCAGTCTCCTGAGTCACTGGGATTACAGATGTACACCACTTTGCCAAGTTGGCAGTGGCTGCTGCTGCTGCTGCTTCTTTTTTTTGTGGTGTTGGGGATTGAAACCAGGTCCTTGTACGTGTGAGGCAAGCACTCTACCAACTGAGCTACATCCCCAGTCCTGCAGGCTGGCTTCTTTTAAATGAAACTTTGGCATATGCTCTGCCATGCAGTTTTGTTTTGTTATTCAAATATTTCAGACAATAGAGAAAAAGCAAAAAGATTTCAATTCATTCTACAAGGCTAGTATAACCTTGACAACAATATTGGGCAAAGATAAAAATCAATAAAGAAATAATAATAAACATAGATGCAAAAATAACAAAATGTTAGAAAGTCAAATCTTCAGTCATTTAAAAATATGTAGGGAGGGCTGGGGTTGTGGCTCAGTGTAGAGCACTTGCCTCGCATGTTTGAGGCACTGGGTTCGATTCTCAGCACCACATATAAATAAATAAAATAAAGATCCATTGGCAACTAAAAAATATTTTAAATTAAAAAAAATTAAAAAATAAAATAAAAATAAAAATATGTAGGGAGATATAAAATTGTGAAATTTAGGGCTGGGTTGTAGCTCAGTGGTAGAGTGCTTGCCTTGCATGTGTAAGGCACTGGATTCGACCCTAAGTACCACATAAAAATAAAATAAAGGTATTATATCCATGTATAACTAAAAACAATTTTAAAAAAATTTAAAAAGTTGTGAAATTTATTTCCAATGTAGTTCACTATATTAATAGATAAAAGCAGAAATCCAAAATTATTTCAATAGATGCAAAAGCCAGTCTGAAAAACATAGTAACTACAGACAGAGGAAACTTCTTTGATGAAGAAGTCAACAGCAAACACCATGCTTAGCAGGCAGGAAGACAATCGGCTTTCCACAGTTTAGAGCAAGAGCAGGAAGGACCAGTCACCACTTCTGTTCACCACTTTGTGATGGGCCCAGCCAATGCAGCAATGTGAAGAAAGCAAACTAAATCTATAGAGGGAAGGGACAAGTATCAGCGTTTCAGATGACATGGTGGTTACTTAAGAAATTGTGAGAATCAAGTAAGAAACTGACAAATAGTCACAAAAAAAGCACACAATAGTATAAGCAGTTACAAGTACAACAAAAATATTGATAACATTGGCAATAATAATAAAAGGAGAATTTAATGAAGAAAAGGATTCTTTTAAAACTCAAAAACCTTAATACCGCCAAATCAAATAACCAAACAATTTAAACATACATTTCTCAAGAGAAGAAATACAAATGGACAACAAATACATCAAAAAATATTCAACATTTTTAGCCACCAGGGAAATGCAAATCAAAACTACACTGAGATGACATCATCTCCTTCCAGTTACAACAGCAATCATCAAGAAGGTGTATTATAATAAATGCTGTCTTGGTATAGGAAAGGAACTCATACACTGTTGGTGGGACTGTAAATTAGCATAAGCACTGGGGGGATCAGTATGGAGGATCCTCAAAGGGCCAGGCACAGAACACCATGTGACCCAGCTGTACCACTCCTTAGTATTTATCCAACATAACTTAAAATCAGCATGCCATAGTGATTAATGAATACCGTTTATAGCAGCACAATTCACAAAAGCCAAGTTATGGAACCAGCTGAAATGCCCATCAATAGATGAATGAATTAAAAAAATGTGGTATAAATACACAGTGGGGTTTGACTCAGCTATAAAGAATTATGGCATTTGCTGGTAAGTGGATGGAACAGAAGAACATCATGCTAAGTGAAATAAGCCAGACTCAGAAAGTCAAGGGTCAAATATTTTCTCTCATATGTGGAAGTGAGGGGGGCGGAGAGAAAGAGAGAGAGAGGGAGGGGAGAGGAGAGGAAGGGAGAAGAGGAGAGGAGAGGAGGAGAGGCGGGGAGAGAGAGAAGGAGATAGAGGGAGAGAGGGAGGGAGGAAAAGGGATTTCATGAAAACAGAAGAACAATGAGTAGAGGAAAGAAAGTGAGAGGGAGGGAGGGAGCAGAAGGTATGCAGAAATACTTAGGAATGAGATCTACCAAATTATGTCACATCCAGTATGAATATACAACAATCTACAATGAATCCAGTGTGTGTGTGTGTGTGTGTGTGTGCGCGCGCAAGTGTGCACATTCTAATTAAAATAATGATAATAAAAGGAATATCAGTAGAGTAGAGCAAGCAGATCAGGAGGAGGGAGAAGGAGAGGGAAATGGAAAGTTCTAGAGAATGAGACTGATCAAATTATGTACTGTGTCTATACAAAGATGGCATACTCAATCCCCTTAAGTATAATTATAATGCACCAATAAAAATTTTCTTTAAATAAAAAAAACAAAATAAAAAGCTGACCAAGACCCATAAAATATTTAAGAGTATGCATGACAATAAATATGTTGTTTTTCCTATGAAGAACTCTTTAACACTCAAAAACATTATGAATACATGAGTAAGTGCAGACTCGTGCTGGTTCTTAGGCAAACTCATTATTATGAAAACACCAGTTCTTTCCAAATTTAACTATAAACTCAATGTAATTTATTTATTTTTTATTTTAAAGATGATCTTGGTCAGTCACTTAGGGCCTCACTAAGTTGCTAAGGTTGGCTTTGAACTTGCAATCCTCCTGCCTCAGACTCCTGAGCTGCAGGTGTGCACCACCACACCCAGCTAACTCAATGTAATTTAAATCCCAACTGAATTTTAGTGATATCACTATAATTTGATTCAAAAGTTTATTTGGAGCATGCCTGTAATCCCAGCACTTTGGGAAGCAGAGACAGGAGAATTGAGAATTTAAAGCCATCCTCAGCAATGGTGAGGTGCTAAGCAACTCAGTGAGACCCTGTCACTAACTAAAATACAAAAATAGGGCTGTGGTTGTGGCTCAGTAGTCAAGTACCTCTAAGTTCAATGCCTGATACAAAAAACAAAACAAAACAAAACAAAAGTACCTACGAGGATGTGCATAGGTTATATGCAAACAATACACTGTTCTATACAAGGGACTTGAGCATCTTCAGATTTTTGGTACAAATACCCTGGAGATACCAAGGGCCAACTCTGTACATTTGTAGGACACTGATGCTGACCTAGTTTATTGCACATTGTCTTTTGAAACATGTGATGAGCTGGACGCAGTAATGATCCATTAGCAAGAAATACGTGCAACGCTTATTTCTGCTAAAAACAAATCAAAGTTCCATGGAAAACTGTTATTCCAGGCCTGGGTTAGGTCACTCAGAGTAATTGGGCAAACAAAGAGTACAGGAGAAGTTAGAACAGGATACTACTGATTAAACTTGGGATATTGGCAGCATTAGAAAGGTAACACTGCAATAGATAGAAACACGTCAAATAGCAAAATCTATGAGCTCATAATAGTACTACAGAATTTGTTTTCAGAGTTACAGTTAGAGGTGCTTGTGGAACCAATTCATAATCTGATACAAATAAAGGGAAAGAATTGAGAGTTTATCCTTCTTTTCCAAACATGATAATGATTTATGGAATAACCATGGCTAAAATGTGCCAAAGGAAGGAAAATTGTAGAATATCACCTTGTAGTAATGTTTAACAAAATAATCATTCTAGTCAATAATTATCAATGTCTGCTGAAAGCATTGGGTAAAATGTTAGTGGGGACCTTGTCATAGATGGATCAGGCTGATATGTTGGGTGTCCCTGTCTAGACCATTCTAGAACACCTTAGCAAGGTCCACACATCACAGTGGAAAAGAAAATCTATCTTAATAGATGCATAAAGAATTCAAAAGAATAATTTTAAAAAGATAAATGAATTCCAAGGCAACATAAAAAAACTGAATGAATTAAGGAAATCACAACAGGATATGAGTGACAAATTCAATAAGGAGATAGAGATATTGAAAAAAGAACTAAACAGAAATCTTGGAAAAGAAAGACAATAAATAAAACAATCAGTTGAAAGTCTCTAAAATAGAGTAAATCATGCTGATGACAATTTCAGAATTGGAAGACAAAATGGCTGGCCTTGAACGTTCTGATAGTATTAGAGAAAAAAAATAAGGAACTATGGTCAGAATATACAAGAACTCTAGGTCAAAATTAAGAGACCAAATTCAAGAATCACTGGAATTAAGGAGGATTATGAGGTGCAGGTTAATCGAATGAGAACCTCTTCAGGGAAATAATAGAAAATTTCCCAAACTTTCAGAATGAGATGAACATCCAGATACAGGACGCATTCAGAACCCCAAATAGACATGATCAAAAAAGGGTTTCTCTGTAACACATTATAATTAAAATGCTTAATATATTGAACAAAGATAAAATTTTTAAAACTTAAAGAGAAAGCTTGCCTCAGATCACATGTAGAGGCAAGCCAATAAGAATTACTTCTGATTTCTAACACAAACTCTAAAATCCTAGAAGTTGGAATGATGTTTTTCAAGACCTGAAAGAAAACAATTGTCAACCAAGATTTCTTTATCTGCAAAGCTATCCCTCAAAATTGAAGGGGGATTAAAAACCTCCTCAAATAAGCAGAAACTAAAAGAATTCATGATTACCAAGCCAGCACTACAGAACTTATTTCTTTTAGTTCTACACTGAAGAAATAAAAAACAAACCCTAGAACTCAAAATGAACAAATCTCATTTGAAGAATAGCTAAACAAACAACAAGCATGACCAAATTAAACATTGGAAATAAATCAAAATGGAAGGAATTGGTAAACATCTCTCTATGATAATATTAAATGTCAATGGGCACATTTCTCCAATTAAAAGACATAGACTATTGCAGAATACATTAAAAAACAAGACCCACTATATGTTGTCTGCAAGAGATTCACCTTATAAGCAAAGAGAGCCACAGGCTGAATGTTAAAGGATGAAAATTGATAGACCATGCAAATAGAGCCCCAAGACAAGCAGGAGCAGCTAGCTACTTTTTTTTTTCTTCGAGCAGCTGCTCTTTTTTTTTTTTTTTTTGGTACTGGAGATTGAACTCAGGGGCACTTGAACACTGAGCCACATCCCCAGCCCTATTTTGTGTTTTATGTAGAGACAGGGTCTCACTGAGTTGCTTAGCACCTTGCCCTTGCTGAGGCTGGTTTTGAACTCGCAATTCTCCTGTCTCAGCCCCTCTAAGTGCTGGGATTACAGGCTTGCGCCTGGCAAGCAGCTACTCTTATAACTGGCGAAAACTACAAACTGAAATTAATCAGAAAAGAAAGTTGCTTCATACTGGTAAAGGGTACAATGCAACAAGAAGATACAACAATAATAAATATTGATGCCCCAAATGTGGATGCAACTCATTACATAAAAGAGACGCTATTCAAATTAAAGCCTCAAATAGACTCCAGTACAATAAATTTCAACATACCTCTCTCACTGTTAGATAGGTCATCAAGACATAAATTTGGTAAAGACTCTTTGGACCTGAAAAATATTATATATCAAATAGACTTAACAGATATCTATAGAACATTTTGTCCAATCACAGCTGAATACACTTGCTTAGCAACTCACAGAACATTCTCCAAAACTATATTTGCCTGATATGGTGGCATAAACCTGTAATCCCAGTGACTCGGGGAGGCTGAGGCAGGAGGATTGCAAGTTTGAAGCCAATCTCAGCAACTTAGTAAGGCCCCAGGCAACTGAGACTGTCTCAAAATGGAAAATAAAAAGGGCTGGGGAATGTAGCTCAGTGGCAGCGTCCCTGGGTTCAATTCTTAGTACCCAAAACAAACAAACAAACAAAAAAATGAAACAAAACCAAATAGGCCATATTTTGGGCCACAAGGCTACTCGTAGCAAATACAAAAAAAGAAATGGTGTAATTCCTCAAATCTTATCTGATCATAATGGAATGAAATTAGAAATCAACATCAAAAAACCCTACAGAAACTATATAAACACGTGGAGATTGAATAATACACTTTTGAATGATGGATGGGTGATAGAAGAAATCAAGGGAGAAATTAAAAATTATTAGACTCAAATGATAATACTAATACAAATACTAGAACCTATAGGAATACTATGAAGGAAGTTCTAAGAGGAAAGATTATGGGTATGAATGCCTACATAAGAAAATCAGAAAGATCCCAAATAAACAACATAATGATGCATCTCAAGGCCCTTGAGAAAGAACAAACCACTTCCAAAACCAGTAGAGGGAAGGTAACAATCAAATACTTATTAGACACAAAAAATACTCAATAAAATATTAGCAAACTGTGTTCAACAACATATTAAGAAGATTGTACATCACAACCAAGTTGGTTTTATCCCAGAGATGCAAGGATGGTTCAGAATATGCAAATCAATAAAAGTAATTCATCACATAAATAGAATTAAGGACAGAAATCACTTAGTCATCTCAATAGATGCAGAGAAAACTTTTGACAAAATTCAGCACCTATTCATGGTAAAAACACTGAAGAAACCAGGGATAAAAGAAACCTACCTCAACTTCATAAAGGCTATTTATGAAAAACTCAAAGCCAACATGATGGTGAATGGGAAAAAATGAAAGCATTTCCTTTAAAATCTGGAACAAGACAAGGATGTACACTCTTACCATTCCTATTTAATACAGTGCTAGAAATTATCTCCAGAGCAGTTAGGTAAGAGAAGGAAATGGAATAAAAATAGGAAAGGAAGAAGTCAACTCATCACTGTTTGCAGATGATATAATCCTATACTTAGAAGACTCAAAAAACTCCACCAAAATATTGCTAGAGCTAATAAACAAATTCAGCAAAGCAGCAGATTACAAAATCGACACAAAATTCAGTAGCTTTCCTATATATCAACAATGAATCTGCTTTGAAAGAAATCAGGAAAATAATCTCATTCACAATAGCCTCAAAAAAACAAAATCAAAAACAAAAGCAAGCAAACAAACAAACAAAAAAACCTAGGAATAAATCTATTCAAGGAGGCGAAATACCTCTACAATGCAAACTATAGAACACTAAAAAGAAATTGAAGAGACAAGAAGATGGAAAGACCTCCTATGCTCATGCATAGGCAGAATTAGCATTGATAAAATTGCCATACTACCAAAAGCAATAGAAAGAGCCAATGCAATCCCCATCAAAATACCAATGACATTCTTCACAGAACTAGGAAAAAAAAAAGTACTAAAAGTACCATTTGGAAAAATAAAAGACCCAGAATAGCCAAAACAATTCTAAGCCAAAAAATGCATTGCAAGAGACATCACAATACCTGATTTCAAATTATACTACATCGAAACAGACACATACACCAATAATGTAGAAGACACAGAGAAAAACCCACACATCTATTCCTTAAAAAAAGTGCCAAAAACATACATTGGAGAAAAAACAGCCTCTTTTAAAAATAGTTTTGGGAAAACTGGAGATCCATATGTAGAAGAATGAGACTATACCCTTATCTCTCACTCTGCACAAAAATCAACTCAAAATGGACCAAAGACCTAGGAATTAGACCAGAAATTATGCAACTTCTAAGAGAAAACACAGGGTCAACACTCCAGCATATAAGCACAGGCATGGTCTTTCTCATTAGAACCCCTAAAGCTCAGGAAATAATTCTAAGAGTTAATAGGATAGCATCAAATTAAAAACTTCTTCACAGCAAAGGAAAAATAAATAAGTATGTGAAGAGAGAACCCACAGAATGGGAGAAAATCTTTGCTAGTTACTCTTCCGACAGAGGACTGATATGCAGAATATATAAAAAAATCAAAAAAATTTTTTTGATATCAGGGATTGAACTCAGGGATGCTTAACCACTGAGCCACATCCCCATCCCTTTTCATATTTTATTTTGAGGCTGGGTCTCTGTGTTACTGAGGCTGGCCTTGAACTTGCAATCCTTCTGCTTCACCCTCTCAAGTCTCTGGAATTAATAGGCATGCACCACCATGCCCAGCAGAACTAAAAAATATTAACAAGCCAGGCGTGGTGGCGCAGGCCTGTAATCCCTGCGCTTTGGGAAGCCAAAACAGGAGAAATAAATACCTGGTACCCTGGTACCAAAATAAATAAATAAATAACAAAAAAAACCCCACAAATAATCCAGTTAATAAGTGGACAATGAATTAAACAAGAAGAAATATAAATTAAAAAAGAAGAAATATAAATGGCTAAAAATTTATGAAAAAATGCTTGACATTCCTAGCAATAGGGGAAATGCAAATCAAAACCACACTGAGATTTCATCTTTTTTTTTTTTTTTTTTTTTTGGTACTGGAGATTAAACTCAGGGGCATTTGACCACTGAGCCACATCCCCAGGCCTATTTTGTGTTTTACGTAGAGACAGGGTCTCACTGAGTAGCTTAGCGCCTCGCCATTGCTGAGGCTGGCTTTGAACTCGCGATCCTCCTGTCTCAGCCTCCCTAAGTGCTGGGATTACAAGCTTGCGCCACCGCACCCAGCTCTGGGATTTCATCTTGCACCAGTCAGAATGGCAGTCATTAAGAATACAAACAATAGTAATCCCAGCACTTTGGGAGGCTGAGACTGGAGAATCGTGAGTTCAAAGCCAGCCTCAGCAATGGCAAGGCACTAAGCAATTCAATGAGACTCTGTCTCTACATAAAACACAAAATAGGGCTGGGGATGTGGCTCAGTGGTCAAGTACCCCTGATTTCAGTCACTGGTACCAAAAAAAGAAAAAAAAAGAGAGAGAGAGAGAGAATACAAACAAGAATAAATGCTAGAGAAGATAGAATGTGGAGAAAAGAAACACTTTTACACTGTTGGTGGGGTTTTAAGTTGGTACAACCACTATGGACATCAGTTTGGAGGCTCCTCAACAAACTAAGCATGGAAATACCACATGACCCAGCTATAATTCCTCGTGATTTAACCTGAAGAATTAAAGTCATCTTACTATAGTGATACATGCACACCCATGTTTATAGCAGCACAATTCACAATAGCCAAACTATGGTACTAGCTTGGGTCTCCATCAATGAATTAATGGATAAAGAAAATATGGTATAGGTACACAATGGAGTTTTATTCAGCTATAAAGAAAAATAAAATTATGTCATTTGCGGGAAAATGAATAGAACTTGAGACCATCATGTTAAGTGAAGTAAGTCACTCAGAAGGTCAAGGGTCATATGTTTTCTCTCATATGTGGAAGCTAGAGAGAAAAAAGGAAAAGAAAGTTGGGGGTGATTGCATGAAAAGTCAAGGAAGGGAACCAGGGAGAGGAAGGGGCAAACACTGGGAAGTTATATTGGCCAAATTATATTGTTACTATTATGTATGTATTTATATGTAGCAACAAATACCACTATTATGTACAACTATAATGAATCAATAAAAAATAAAATGCACACTTCATTATCCTTCCACAGTAGTCCCCTTTCATCAAAGGGTTTTGCCTTCTTAGATCTTACTTACACATGGTCAATTTGGTTCTGAAATAATAAATGGAAAACTCCAGAAACAAAAAAAGAGAAAGAGAAAGAAAGGTCAGTGCACACGTTTGTACGCTACTTTTCTCTTGCCATGTGATGCCCCGGAGCCACTCTGGTACTCTACCAAAAATGCTATCATAAGATCCAGCCTCTTGACCTTAGACTAGAACTATGAGCCAAAGTAAACCTTTCTTATTTATAACATACCCAGTCTGTGGTACTGTGTTATTAGTAACACTAAGTGGACTTATACAGAAAATTGATACCAAGGATTGGGACTGTTACTATAATTGCTACTATGCCACCCCTGAGAGTACCCATGTGGACTAGCCAAGCTATAGGGATGGGCTGACCAGGACCTTGGGCACTGACTGCCACAGGATGCATAGGATGCCAAACTTGGAGTTTTCATGTCTGCCCTGTTGAGTTTTGGTCTTGCTTTGGGCTGATTACTCTACTTTCCTGTTTCTCTTTTGGAATAGAAATGTTTATCCTTTTGTTGGGGGCAGTTACCAGAGATTGAACTCAGGGATGATTAACAACTGAGTCAAATCTCCAGCCCTTTTTATATTCTATTTTGAGATAGGGTCTTGTGAAGTTGCTTAAAGCCTTCCTAAGTTGCCAAGGCTAGCTTTGAATTTGCAATCCTCCTGCCTCAGTCTTCAGAGCTGCTGTTTACAGGCATGCGCCACTGTACCAGGTTTGTTCATCCTATTTATGTCCCGCCATTTTATCATGGATGTATGTAATTTGTTTTTTATTTTATAGGTGCTCACAGCTGGAAAAAGTTGGTCTTCAGACTCAGAGGAGCCTTTGGACTTGGACTTTGGAGTAATGCTGGATTAAGTTAAGACTCTGGGACAATTAGGGGTGGAATGAATGCATTAAAAAAACAACAAAACACTGAAGACTGAACCCAGCCATGTGCGTACAGGGCAAATTTTCTAACACTGAGCCATATCCCTGGCCCTTTCTCTTTTATTTTGAGACAAGGACTTGCTAAGTTGCCCAGGCTGGCTTCAAACTTGTGATCCTCCCTCAGCCTCCCAAGTAGCTGGGATCACAGGCATGCATAGTGCCTGGCTGGAATGAATTCATTTTGTATTGTGAGATGAACATGAAGTTGGGGACCAGGGGAAGAATGCTATGGTTTGAGTTTGTTTCCCAAGGGTTTACATGTTGGATATTGTTTCTCAGTGTGGTGATATTGTGAGGTGGTGGACCTTTAAGGGGTGAGGCCTAGTGAAAGGTCCTAAGGTCATTGGGGCTCTGTTCTTGAAAGGGATTAAGTAATTTTCATCTGACCTTAGTTCTTACTAGAGGTTTGTTATAAAAACATCAAGCCTGCCCCTGCCCCCAACTCTGGCTTCCTGTCTGGTCATGACATCTCTCCCTTTTGTTGGTGCATCCTCCATGATACCATCTGCCATGAGATGAAAGCCAGGGGATTCTTGTCAGAGTTGGTGCTGTGCTGTGTGGACTTTCAACCTCCCAAACTGAGCTAAACAACCTGTTTTCTTTATAAAGTTACCCAGCTGGCCTCAAGTATTTTATTATAGTCACAAAACAGGCTAATACATTACCAGTTAGAAGAGAATATGAGTAGAGAAGACTGTGAGGACATAACCTACCAAATTTAGAAATTAAAATTCAATAGAAAAAATGACCACCTTGTCATACAGTCACAACTAAAACCAATGAAACTTTGATTAGATCCTGATTGAAACAAACAGAATGACACTTTTGAAGCACTGTGAAAATGTGCACAGGTTGTGTAGTGGGTGATAGTAAGAAATTATTGCTTATTTTGTTGAATGAAGTAAACATGTTGTGGTGTTGTAGATAGATAGATAGATAGATAGATAGATAGATAGATAGATAGATATAAAATTTTTCTCCCCCTGCTACAGGGGATTGAACCCAGTGGCACATAACCACTGGGCCACATCTCCAGCCTTTTTTATTTTTTATTTTGAGAGAGGGTTTCACAAGATTGCAGAGGGTTTTGCTAAATTGCTGAGGCTTTGAACTTGTGATCCTCCTGCCTCAGCCTCCTAAGCTGCTATTGTGGTTATATTTTTATCAAAATCTTTAATTACATTAGAATTACACATGAAAGCATTTACATGAAATGATGTCTTGGATTTGCTTTAAAATGCTCCATAAAAAGGCAAAAGAATATGGAAAAAATTTTTAATAAATAAATAATAAAATAAACTATTCAAAAAAAGAAAAGTGGAGATGGGAGGAGAATAGAGAATTAGAAGATGGATTATAGGGTCCCATTATGCTATTCTACTACTTCTGTGAATTTTGGAGGATTTCCACAATACAACTTTCTTCTCTTTTTGATCTCGCATCATTTTCTCCCCATGAAGTATTCCCTGCTACAGAGGGGAGTAATACAACTTCACTTTTTTTTTTTTTTGGTACTGGAGATTGAACTCAGGGGCACTCGACCACGGAGCCACATCCCCAGCCCTATTCTGTGTTTTATATAGAGACAGGGTCTCACTGAGCTGCTTAGCGCCTTGCTGTTGCTGAGGCTGGCTTTGAACTCACGATCCTCCTGTCTCAGCCTCCCAAAGTGCAGGGATTACAGGCGTGTGTCACAGCGCCCGGCTACAACTTCACTTTTATCACACAGTATCTTTGAAAACAAAGTAAACCAAATTTCTCTGCAGTTTTCCAAAATAAAGAAAAGTTGTCTATCCCAACTCATACCACACATAAGGAGGAATTTAGCTAGGTCAAGAGTCTGTGGCAGGCACAGTGGCACATGCTTAAAATCTCAACAGTTGGGGAGGATCACAAATTCAAGGCCAGCCTGAGCAAAAAATTCAAGATCCTGGGGCTGGGGTTGTGGCGCAGTGGTAGCGTGCTTGCCTAGCACGCGTGAGGCACTGGGTTCGATCCTCAGCACCACATAAAAATAAAATAAAGATATTCTGTCCACCTACAACTGAAAAAATAAATAAGTATTAAAAAAAAATTCAAGATCCTCTTTTTTTTTTTTTGGTATTGGGGATTAAACTTAGGGGTACTCAACCACTGAGCCACATCCCCAGCCCTATTTTGTGTTTTATGTAGAGACAGGGTCTCACTGAGTTGCTTAGCACCTCGCCATTGCTGAGGCTGGCTTTGAACTTGTGATTCTCCTGTCTCAACCTCCCAAAATGCTGGGATTACAGATGTGCGCCACCATGTCTGGCTACAAGATCCTATCTTAAAAAAAAAAAAGGTCTGTGGAGCCTGGGCCACCAGGAGTTAACATCCTGTCTCTGACAGCTGAATGTCCCCACAGCTGCCAGCAATTAGGCTAGCTGGCAGTCCCCTAAGGAAACTCTTGCTGCCTGATTAGGACTAATTGCTAGCCAGCATCTAAGTTCCCAGTTGATAGAAATGGAAATCCGTTAGGGAAAGGCCCACAGGAGAGACTGCCTTCTGGGGAGTGTGAAGAGAAGGGGCTGTTCGGGCTTGCTGAGGTCTCCAGCACAGGGTGGCTGCTCCAGGGCACCCTGTCCTGCCACTGTGAAAGGCTTTCAAGGGTTCCTTTGACACCTACAGAGACTATTCTTCCCCCATCATTTTGGTCTAAAACTGAGAAGCTTGTTTCTGCCCCAAATGGCATTACCACAGTTGTTTCTCAGAGATAGTGTGTCATGGGAGCTGGCAGAGACAAGATCAGCACTGAGGAGGCTCAGGGCGGCTTCCTGCAGCAGCACGACCTCAGACCTCAGCTGAGCTCCGAGCAGGGTCCTCACCGGGTGTTAGGTAGACTGAATGCAGGGACTCACTGGCAACCACTGAATACACTTCAGGTCTTTGTCAGTAATCTGTGACTGGACACCAGAAAGGAGGGTGTTTTCATAGGAATTAGCTCACCAACTATAGGCTACTTTTTGAGAATGAAAGGGTAAGAGTAAGGTGATTCTTAACACTCAAAGAATCCTAGTCCATGCAAGCTCAAAAACAGAGAGATTACAGAGTGTCTATTTAAACTGCTTATGAGAATAAAATAGTGTGGATTTCTCCCACCAAATTTTTTCATTTCATTGAAATTCTTGTTAAAACTATCTCTACACACACACATATTTGAGTTTTAAAAAAATTATTTTTGGTACCAGGAATTGAACTCAGGGGCACTTAACTACTGAGCCACACCACCAGCCCTTTTTAATTTAATTTTCATTTTTCTTTCCTTTTTTTTTTTTTTGAGACAGGGTCTCGCTAAGTTGCATAGGGCCTCAATAAGTTGCTGAGGCTGGCTTTGAACTTTTGATCCTCCTGCCTCAGCCTCCTGAGTCACTGGAATTATAGGTATGCGCCACTGCACCCAGCAACACTTTTGAATTTCAACCTATTTAGAAAGTCAAGGCTGTTATAATGAGGTTAAAGATTGTATTATTTGAGAAAATGAATCTCTGAGCATACTTTAAACATGTTCCACAAGCTAGACACAAGTCACATAAAAAGTTCCTTACCAATGTTCAGGAATAAAAATGTACTACGTAATTTATATAAAGGTTTCATGAATTCAAACTGTGAATTTGTTTCTCCAGAAATAATACACTTGTTTATAAGAGTTTATGAAAACTAGATCAGAACTTTGTATTCTAAATCAGGTGCATTAAAAATGACCCACCATTCAAGAAAGTCGGGCATTAGTAACTCATTTAAGTTGCTGTGTATGAAAGTATTTGTTAAAAACTACATTTTTATTAAAATGTTCTGATTCATATTTTCCCAAATACTGTACTGTAGTTCAGTTCAGATTTACCATAATTTCAAATGCCAACACTTTGCAAAGAAACCTTTAAAAATCCCTGGAGGGCTTTCTCTTAGGATATGTGCCACAGAAGCAGGCACGAAAGACCTGGAACTTGCTGTACTGTTGTGCCTCTGAGGTTACTGGCTACCACACGATTTTTTTTTAATATACGTAATTTCATTAAATTGTTTTTAAAAAGCATAAAATGCAACATCCTAACAAATTCAAAATTTACTAATGATACTAATTCCTAACAGTTTGCTGTGCTACCATACACAAGAAATTAAAGAAACCATTAAATATTTAGGAACATTCAACATCAGAAGCTTGAAAATCTAACTGTATGCAGTAGCCCTTCAAAAACCTGCAACCTGCATTTTTTTTGTTTTATTTATTCTAATTAGGTGTATATGACAGCAGAATGCATTTTGATTCATTGTACACAAAAGGAGCACACTTTTCATTTTACTAGTTGTACACAATATAGATCTACACCATATATGCAGTCATACATGAACCTAGGGCATTGTTGTACATTGCATTCCAACATCTTTCCTGCCTCCATGTCCCACCCCCTCCCTTCCCTCTGCTTTGACCAAAGTTTCTCCATTCTTCCCATGCCCCTCCCACATTATGGATCAGCAGCCACTTATCAGAGAGAACATTTGGCCTTTGGTTTTTTGGGATTGGCTTACTTTGCCTAGCATGACGTTCTCCAATTCTATCCATTTACCTGCAATGCCATAATTTTATTCTCTTGATTGATGAGTAATATTCCATTGTGTATATGTACCACAATTTCTTTATTCATTCATCTATTGAAGAGCATCTAGGTTGGTTCCACAGTTCAGCTATTGTGAATTGAGCTGCTATAAACATTGAAGTGTCTGCATCACTGTAGTATGCTATTTTTACGTCTTTGGGTATAGACCAAGGAGTGGGATAGCTGGGTCAAATGGTGGTTCCATTCCAAGTTTTCTAAGGAATCTCCACACTGCTTTCCAGATAGGTTGCACCAATTTCCAGTCCCACCAGCAAAGTATGAGTGTGACTTTTCCTCCACATCCTCACCAGCACTTTTTGTTGCTTGTATTCTTGATACCTGCCATTCTGACTGGCATGAGATGAAATCTTAGTTTTGATTTACATTTCTTTAATGGCTAGAGATGTTCAACATTTTTTCATATGTTTGTTGATCGATTGTATAACTTCTTCTGAGAAGTCTGTTCAGCTCCTTAGCCCATTTATTGAGTTGTTTGTTTTTTTTATGTTAAGTTTTTTGAGTTGTTTATATATCCTGGAGATCAGTGCTCTATCTGATATGTGTGTGGCAAAAATTTGCTGCCACAATGTAGGCTGTCTGTTCACCTCATTGTTTCTTTTGCTGAGAAGAAGCTTTTTAGTTTGAATACATTCCATTTATTGATTCTTGCTTTTATTTCTTAAGCTTTAGGAGTGTTGTTAAGGAAGTTAGGGCCTAATCCAACATGATGGTAGTTGGATTGGGCCTACTTTCTTCTCAGTTAGGCACAAGGTCTCTGGTCTAATTTCTAGGTCCTTGATCCACACTGAGTTGATTTTTGTGCATGGTGAGAGAAAGGGGTTTAGTTTCATTTAGCTGCATATGGATTTCCAGTTTTCCCAGCACCATTTGTTGAAGAGGCAATCTTTTCTCCAATGTAGCCTTTGTTTAGTATGAGATAATTATTTTAGTGAATTTGTCTCTGTGTCTTCTATTCTGTACCACTGATCTACATGTCTGTTTTGGTGCCAATGCCATGCCTTTTTGTTACTATTGCTTTGTAGTATAGTTTGAAGGTCTGCTATTTTGATGCCTTCTACTTCACTCTTTTTGCTAAACATTGCTTTGGATATTCTGGGTCTCTTATTTTTCCATATGAATTTCATGATTGCCTTTTCTATTTCTATAAGAAATGACTTTGGGATTTTAATTGGAATCCCATTGAATCTGTATAGCGCTTTGAGTAGTATGGCCATTTTGACAATTCTGATTCTGCCTATCCAAGAGCATGGGAGATTTGCCAACTTCTAAGATCGCCTTCAATTTCTTTATTAGTGTTCTGTAGTTTTCATTGTAGACGTCTTTCACTTCTTTTGTTAAAGTGATTCCCAACTATTTTATTTTATTTCATTTTATTTTTTTTGAGGCTATTCTGAATCGGGTAGTTTTCCTAATTTCTCTTTTAGAGGATTCATTAGTGATGTATAAAAATGCATTTAATTTATAGATATTGATATCCTGCTACTTTGCTGAATTCATTTATTAATTCTAGAAATTTTCTGGTGGAATTTTTTGGAACCTCTAAGTATAAAATCATGTTGACAGCAAATAATGACAGTTGGAGTTCTTCTTTTCCTATTTGTATCCCTTTAATTTCTTTCATCTGTCTAATTGCTCTGGCTAAAGTTTCAAGGACTATGTTGAATAGATGTGGTGAAAGAGGGCATCCCTGTCTTGTTCCTGTTTTTAGAAAGCTTTCAATTTTTCTCCATTTAGGATGATGGCCTTCAGTTTTGCATAAATAGCTTTTATAATGCTGAGTTATGTCCCTACTATCCCTAGTTTTTCTAGTGTTTTGAACATGAAGAGGTGCTGTATTCTGTCAAATGCTTTCTCAGCATCTATGGAGGTAATCATATAATTCTTGTCTTTAAGTCTATTGATGTGATGGATTACATTTATTGATTTCCATATGTTGAACCAACCTTGAATACCTGGGATGAAATCCACTTGATTGTGGTGCACTATCTTTTTAATATGTTTTTGTATATGGTTTGACAGAATTTTATTGAGAATTTTTGCGTCAATGTGCATCAGAGATTTTGGTCTGAAGTGTTCTTTCTTTGATGTTTGTCTGGTTTTGAAATCAGGGTAATACTAGCCTCATTGAATGAGTTTGGTAGGGTTCTCTCCTTTTCTATTTCATGGAATAATTTGAGCAGTATTGGTATTAACTCTTCTTTGAAGGTCTTGTAGAACTCAGCTGAGAATCCATCTGGTTATAGGCTTTTCTTGGTTGGTAGACTTTTGATGGCATCTGCTATTTCATTGCTTGAAATTGATCTGTTTAAGTTGTGTATGTCCTCCTGAGTCAGTTTGAGCAGATCATATGCATCTAGAAATTTGTCAGTGTCTTCAGCATTTTCTATTTTACTGGAGTATAAATTTTCAAAATAGTTTCTAGTTATCTTCTTTATTTCAATAGTGTCTGTCATGATATTTCTTTTTTCATCACAAATTTTAGTTATTTGAGTTTTCTTTTTTTTTTTTTTTTTTGGTACTGGGGATTGAACTCAGGGGTATTCGACCACTGAGCCACATCCCCAGCCCTATTTTGTGTTTTATGTAGAGACAGGGTCTCACTGAGTTGTTTAGTGCCACGCCATTGCTGAGGCTGGCTTTGAACTTGCGATTCTCCTGTCTCAGCCTCCCTAAGTGCTGGGATTACAGGCTT